>CALNHX010006464.1:0-88952 GCA_940337035.1 Agriotes lineatus | reverse complement strand
GATATTAAAAGTAATGGCTTTGAAGACGGCTGCAGAAAAACTTTATAATAGTGTTACGTTTTAAGTTTCAGGCTATTTAAAAATTATACGACGCTTCTTGCACATAGCATTTATTTACAACGATTTATCTTAACTATTTACAAAGCAACTATTAAGGCGGAACACAAATTATTTACAAACTAATCAGGAACTATTTCTAACAACAGATATACCTTATTTATTTATTTACGACTTAACATTAATAATTTATATGGTTATATTTATTTGTTATACACGCGTTATTTATCTCACTAGATTTATGTACACACGGGTTGATTTATATTGCATCTTTACGCGCTTCGAGTTGGATGAGAACTGCCCGCTATTCCTGCGGGCGCGTATTTATATTGCCGGATAGTTTCTTCTGGAAAACGTCTCGAGTTCGCTCGACCTTTCTGGCAACTTTGACGTGTCACGCGTATTAATCACCGAGGCCGCTGACTTATCCGTCGCACCTGGCTCCAAGGTCGTTTCTCGAATATAACCTGATCCCAAAGTCGTTACACTGCCTCCGCCTTAGGTCGTTCTGTCCCTGAACCAGTTGCGTCGGGTGCCCGTCCTCTCGCTCTTGTAGGGGTTCGATGGCGGTATTTTCCGGCGGGGCCCTTCTTGCACATGGACTGGCTGAAGGAGCAGCAGTCCACCGTGGGCTCAATGCTTCACAACGGCTGTAACAGCAGACCTCGATCTGGACGCCGGTTGTCTCTTCTACTGCCGATCGGTAGGCCATCAGGAACAGGTGAATGCACTGGTCCCAGTCACGCTGATGCTTGGAAACCACCTTGGACAGATGCTTCCCCATGGTTCGGTTCATCCTTTCCACCATGCCGTTCGATTGAGGATGGAAAGCAGTAGTCCGGGTCTTGTGTATCCCCAGTAGCTTGCAGACGTTCTGGAACAGTCCAGAGGCGAAATTCCGGCCCTGGTCGAAATGTAACTCCAGGGGAAATCCAAAACGGCTGAAGCACTCCTTCACCAGAACATCAACTACAGCACGGGCCCCTTGCCCATGCACACCAGGATGTATTTATTTCCCAATTCGGTTTCGGGGCATGGTTCGGCGATGTCAATGGCTATCCTCTCGAACGGACCACCGACATAGTACTGCCACGTCGGAGCCCTACGTCTTCTAACCGGTCCGTTTCCTGTAGCGCAGGCTTCGCACCTCCGGCACCACTCTCGAACGTCATCTTTGCAGCTCCCCCAGTAGAACCTTTCTCGGACCTTTTGCAACGTCTTCTTCAATCCAAAGTGTCCCCCAGAGGAGCCATCACGCAGGTGGCGCAGAATCTCGGCCACTCTACTCCTTGGAACCATCGATTGTGATCTCGTTGCCCTACCGTCCTCATCTTCCAAGATTCTGGTCAGGACGTTGTTGTCTAGCTGCAAGGTGTCCCACTGCGCCCAATAGGTCTTCACCGTTGGGTTGGTGGCGGAGACCTCCTGCCAGGTAGGTCGACGGCCATCTCGCTTCTAGGCTATGACTGTGCCTAAGTCGGGGTCGTTCTCCTAGCTGTTCTGCAACTCGTCTAGCTCCCACGAGTCGTCGACTACAGTGGTACGATTGATGGGTACCGCACGACTCTCCAGCTTCGAACAGTGGCCGCAGTCCACAGGGCAGGGCCTCCTGGATAACGCATCGGCGTTGCGATGGTCTGTGAAAAGCAACTATTAAGGCGAAACACAAATTATTTACGAACTAATCAGGAACTATTTCTAACAGATATACTTTATTTATTTATTTACGACTTAACATTAGTGATTTATATGGCTATATTTATTTGTTATACACGCGTTATTTATCTCACTAGATTTATGTACACACGGGTTGATTTATATTGCATCTTTACGCGCTTCGAGTTAGATGAGAACTGCCAGCTATTTCTGCGGGCGCGTATTTATATTGCCGGATAGTTCCTACTGGAAAACGTCTCGAGTTCGCTCGACCTTTCTGGCAACTCTGATGTGTCACGAGTATTAATCACCGAGGGCACTCACTCATCCGTCGCACCTGGCTCCAAAGTCGTTTCTCGAATATTCGGGCCACTGACTCACGCGTCTGCAACGGTCTGATCCGAAGGTCGTTACAATAGTATATTAACCTGGTTTTTGTGTTCTATGGTACTCGGATAAGAGAATTTTTTACCCAGCGGTTGTTCTTTGTTACTGAATATCTTTTTTAATCAACCACGTGATTTAAAATATGCATATCATAATTTGAGTTTGTTTTACTTACCTATAGTTTATTCTTTACTTGTTTCTAATTTGTTTAATTAATTAATATTTATAAAAGGCTATATTTACAAACTTGACAAAAAACTAGGGAAAACAAGTCACAATTGACTGTTTTTGTTTTTAAATGTACAATACTTAACGTGACTGTTGACTTGAAAGATAAGTGAAAGTGTAAAGCATAAAGCTCATTACCAGAATTGTCATCTAATCTCCAACTGCATACTGGTTATAGTAGAAAGAGTCGCCTATACACAACTTGCTTGAGTCTTCAGTCATTCAGTTCGATTAATTTCTGACTTATTTAGAGTACTTTCCTACACTTTTAAAAGTTAGTAATTTCTCGGAATTTCTAAACAGATTAAATCATAACCTTAAGATGATTGCGCTAACCAAATTATTAAGTTATATCAATAGAACACGATTTACTGCGCTTAGTGACTTTTGCGTTTTTCATTTGTTTATTAATGATTATTTACACCTATCAAACTTTAAAAGCACAATTGTATTGCTACTATATTCTTCTATTTGCTCAAAAAGTGTAACTACCTTCATATATTTTATTAACGGTGAAAACTTGACACACTGATTGCAATATTTCGTAAATTTCTTCATGTTAAAAAGTTACTAAATACTAGCCTTACATATACAGAGTCATTCAAAAATTACGCATTTGCTCTGGAGGGGTTTCTGGGGACTACTAGAGGAGTACGGGAACAATCACAAAAACAAATCTTTCCAATTATTCTTCTGAAATATTAACAGCTGAAGATTCATTTGAAAAACTATTTACCAATATTTTTTTAAATTCAACGTTTGAATCGAAGATTATTATTGTTATTAAACATCCCAATTCAAAAAACTGACAGTTTCATCAAACTTACCTAAAATTTTAGTTTTCAAAACTAGGCCCCTAAAACTGAAGTTTCATATTTAAATGCGACAACATGCTTTTGAAGAAAATCGCATAACCGGAAGTGTGGTGTTACTCTTGTGATTTTAAATTTTTTTCGATTTTTTTCAAAAACGGTTCTAATGATTTTTTTGAAACATTACCCGTTTATTAAATTTTTAATGTGTATTAATGTGAGATAGGTTATTTTCAAGTTGAATACCTCTAAAATGGGTTTCTTCCTTTTTTTTCTATTAACTCCTATTTTAAATAAAACACCCGGTATATTATTACATTTTGAATCAGCTTAAAATTTTAGAGAAATTTTGTTTCTTAAACCAACGCTCTATCTTGCACGGTTTCTGTAGAAATTGTAATTTTTATAAAATTTTGAGAAATGCTTAAAATTGAAAATAAAATTTTTATCTAATTATAAGATCACCAGATTTTTTAATTAGTGACATTAAGGTTGTCAGAATTATTGCAGTCATAATGATTGCAGTTTCGCTCTACATATTCAAACCCTGTTTTAATACTGTTATAACTTTAAATAAAATTGTTGAGTGCCAACAGTGGTCTTCATTTCTTTTGATAATTTTTTATAATACGTATTTGAGGTCTTTTAAAAAAAGGGTTTAAATTGCTCATTGGATAAACTGAAGCGAGTCTCTCACGTCTCCTAAGTAAATTGTAGTAAAACCTTAATATAAATGTATCGCTTCTTACTTGTAGTATTAAATTTTAAATTTATATCCTTTCGAATTATGTAGAGAGAACTTAGCTAAATATTTATAAAAAAGTAAAATTGATGTACTATTTGGAGTCTCACATTTAAATATTGTTCAATATCTGTTCCTCATGTGTAGATGTGAATAGTAAATGGATATAACACCAATAATACACCAAAATTGAATTCAAGAGAAAGAAGAGGCCGGGAGAAGGGTGCTAGCAAAACACAAGACCGAAATAACCAGGTTAGATTAGCTAATAAACTATTTAAACAATAACCTATAGATAAGAGACAAACAAAAGTGACCTCCAAAGACGAGACACGCGCGCAAGTCCGGATAGGCAACACATCGCGCAAAGAACTGTACAGCGGGTGGTATAAACATATAAGCGAGGTTACAAAACACAAGTCAAAATGAGCGACAATGTAGAGACAGTGCTGAAACGTATAGAAGAGAGCATGAATAATATGAATGAGAAACTAGATTCGATAATGTTAGAGCTGAAACAGGTTAAAAGGGAAAATGAAGAACTACGGAAAATAGTCACAAAACAAGATGCGAGAATCGATATACTAGAAAGAGAGATCAGAAAGAAGAATGTCATAATAAAAGGAGTAAAAGACGAGGAGAAGGAAAGTGACGAGGAAACCAAAGAAAAAATCGCTACTATAATGCAGAAAATAGGCGCGAACGTAGATATGAAAGAGGATATTGACCAAATAAGAAGAATGGGAAGATTCACAAACGGTAAGATAAGACCTATATTCGTGAAACTAAACAAAGAGTCTACGAAGTATGCAATGCTACAAAACGCGAAGAAACTTAAAGGTACAGACATATGGATAGACGAAGACTACAGCAAGGAAGTACAAGAGGACAGGAAAATGTTAATACCACACATGAAAGAAGCGCGTAACAAAGGACACAAGGCTTTCATAAAATACAACATACTAATAGTAGATGACGTAGCATATAAGGCAAGCGATGTAAAAAGAGGAGAAGAACCAGAAAAGGAGAACAGCAGTGGAAGTAACTCTCAAAAAAGAACAGTAGCGGATAGATCACCAGATGGGGGCAGCTTTGAAGAACAGATGAGGAAAATATCGCGTACGGCACGAAAAAACGACTAAGAAAAGATATGCTATGGGATAACGATGACGGAACTGGCAATAGAAATGGACACGATTTAAAAAATAGAGAGCAAGGGGAAAGAGATATACACAAACACCGGAACAACAAAATACGGAAAATAGGAACATGGAACACGAGAAGTATAAGAGGCAAAGAACAAGAGATAAACGACGAATTCAACCGAGCGAAACTAGACATACTACTCCTTCCGGAGACTAAGAAAAAAGGTAAAGGAGAAATGGAACTACAGGACGGGAATGTAATAATCTACAGCGGAGTACCAGAACATGAAAGAGCGGCAGCAGGGATAGGATGCTTGCTCAAAAAAGAACTAGTAAATAAAATAGATAACTGGAAGGCATGGTCCGAAAGAATACTCACAATAGAGATTAGGCATGGTAAAGAAGATAAAATAACGGTAATAGGGGTGTACGGACCCAACGACGACGATACTAAAGCAGAAAAAGATAAATTCTGGGAAGACTTAGGAAGGGCAACAGACAGCAGCAAAGGAGAAATATATATTGCGGGAGATTTTAACGGAAGAGTAGGGAGAAGGAGGAACGATACGGAAAAAGTAATAGGAAAACATGGTGAAAGTAAAAGAAATAATAACGGAGACAGATTAATAGACTTCTGCATAGTATACAACCTAATAGTGGCAAATACATTCTTTGAACACAAAGATATACATAAATACACCAGACAAAAACCAATGACAGAGGAAAAATCTATAATTGACTATGTGTTAGTGGAGAAGCAAAACAGGAAGTACATTAAAGACGTGAGAGTTAAAAGAGGGGCAGAAATATACAGTGACCACTACCTACTAGAAGCAAAAATTAAAAATTCGGGGACTGGAAACAGAGAAGAACAACGAGAAAGCAACCGAAACCAAGAAATAACAAGAACGTACAAACTGAGGGACAAAGAGGTGGCACGACAATATGCACAAACGGTAGATAGACTAATATCAGAGGAGATGACATACACAGAACACGAAACAGTAGAACAGTCATGGCAGAAACTTAAAGAAATAATCACACAGGCAGTGGTCAAAATATGTGGAACTAGTAAACAGAGAAACGACGAACACAAAAGAACGAGCTGGTGGACCGAAGAAATAAAAACACAGGTACAAATAAAGAAAAAAGTATGGAGAGAATACCTGACAAACAGAACAGAAAACAAATATAATAGATACAAAGAACAAAGAATAAAAGTGAAGAATATGGTAATCGAAGCAAAGGAGAAAGCATGGCAAGAATTCGGAAGGAAGATGGAAGAAGAGAGTACACAAAATCAAAAACTTTTCTACAAAGTACTAAAAACAATAAGAAAAGGGAAAACAAAAAGAATAACAAGAGTGAAGAACAAGCAGGGGGAATTAACGAAGACCAACAAAGAAACGATGGACAGATGGAAAGAGTACTTCGAGGAGCTACTTGAAGCAGAAGCAGAAGAAGACAATACAAATATAGAAAACGTAGAAGAACGTACCAGAAATGAACAGAACGAAGGCGAAGACAAGATCACCAGAGAAGAGATGGAAGAGGCCATACAAAAAATGAAGAATGGGAAAGCTCCGGGCTACGACAAGGTTACATCGGAAATGATCAAAGAAATGGGTGAAAAAGGGAAGAAATGGCTGCTGGAGATATACAATAAAGCTTGGAGAGAGGAAAAAATACCGCAAGACTGGGAAATAGGCCAAATAGTGCCCATACACAAAAAAGGTGATAACAAACAGTGTGACAACTACAGGGGCATAACACTGCTTTGTACCTCACTCAAAGTCTACGAGCGGATACTGGAATCAAAACTGAGAAGAATAACAGACCAGACATTGGAAGAGGCGCAGAGCGGTTTTCGTAAAGGAAGAGGCACACAAGACCATATATTCACCATCAAAGAAATAAGTGCAAAAAGACTACAATACAATAAAAAAACGTTCTTAGCATTCCTTGACCTTAAAAAGGCGTTCGACAAAGTGCCCAGAAAAGAAGTATGGGAATGCTTAAAGAACAAAGGGGTAGACCCAAAGCTGTGCAAAGTAATCCAAAGCCTATATAACAATACTAGAAATATAGTCATCAGCAATAACAACAGTTCTACAGAATTTAAAACGAGGAAAGGGCTGAGACAAGGAGGAGTGATGAGCCCAACATTGTTTAATATCTTCATGGATGAAATAATAAAGAAATGCCAACCAGAATCCAAGAAAATGTTAGTAGGATACAGAAAACTACAGCCAATATATATATCAGAGTGCGCATTCGCAGACGACGTGGTACTCATAACAGAAAATGAAGTAAACCTACAGAGAAATCTAAACATATGGAATAAAACACTGACAGAAAACAAGATGGAAATAAACACGGATAAAACAAAAATACTAGTGATAAGCAAAGAAAGACAGAACACAGAGATAAAAATAAATGACAGACAAATAGAACAAACAGAGAAATTTAACTATCTGGGAGTGACTATAGATGAACAAGGCAAACAAGAAGTAGAAATAACAGAAAGAATGGAGAAAACAAATAAACTATTCCAAGTGATGAACAAGTCTTTTATAAGTAAGAAGGAAGTGTCTCGAGAAACAAAGGTGAAAGTATTTAAAACAATATTCAGACCGATATTGACATATGGAGCGGAATCTTGGGTGATGTCAAAAAGGATTAAGAGAAAAGTGGAAGCAGTGGAAATGAAATTTTTGAGGAGAGTAAGAGGGGTGACACTTAGAGATAGGGTAAGGAGTGCACAAATTAGAGAAGAGCTAAAAATAAACCCAGTGACAGAAGTTATAGAAAACCGACAACTCAGCTGGTGGGGACATATGCAGAGAATGGATGAAAAGAGGAAGGTGAAGCAAATATGGGAGGCAAAAACCACCGGGAGAAGAAACAGGGGTAGGCCACAAGAGAAGTGGGATAAAACGATAGAGAAGATACTGGAAGCAAGAGGCAAAACGTGGGCGGAAGCAAAAGTGTTAGCCCAAGAGAGAAAAGAGTGGCGAAAGTTTGTGTATAGTGAACGACGCGAGTGAGGTAAATGAAAACACACAAGTGAGCGACTAAGATAAGAATTCAGATTATTTTGATATTTAGATAATAGTAAACATTCTGACAAAGTAGTTAGTTAATTTAAGTACACACTGTAACACCCTACACCAATCGGTAGAAGGGTACTCGATTAAAAAAAAATAATAAAAAATTGATGTACTATTTGGAGTCTCACATTTAAATATTGTTCAATATCTGTTCCTCATGTGTAGATGTGAATAGTAAATGGATATAAAGTCGTATTGCGACCGCTGTATTTACTATTTAATAGATAAAAGTGTATTACGTATATGGCATAAATGAAATATTATTTGACATAAATGACATCTAATTTCAACTCTTTACCACGGCTAAATACTAAATTTATAGTCAACTGTAACTTATGACAGTTGTAACTAACTTAACCACTAATGTGGTCGATTGTGAAATTGTGACTAACTTCACATGATGGATCCGTAAATGTCATTGTTTGCTCTACTCTTATCTTATACGTACAGTTGCGGAATTAAAAATTCGGGCACTTAAAATGATTCAGTGTATATCTGACTTTTCTTTACTTATCACGTTACCTGGTGAAATTAGTCAAAGTCAAAATAATTACTCGTGACCATTGGCGTAACTAGCGGGGGGCCAGGGGGGCCAGGCCCTCCCCAGAGTGCCGTCTGGCCCACCCCAGCAAAATAGAAGTTAAATAAATTTAAAAATCTGCTTTTTTTATTAACCCATTTAAACTAAGGGGTTGGTTATCGACCCTCACACATTCTTATATTTTCTGGTTTTATTACCTTTTTTTGGCTTAAAAACTTTATAGTATAAATATCATATGTTGGACGGATGACTCTAATGAATAATAATATACAAGAAAAAACGTTATTAGTTAGCTAATAATTACTATGAAGACACTGCTTTCGTCTGAATATTTTTTTTTAGTTAAATTTACACCGTTTTTGTTAGTTTCTCTCAAGTTTTCTACAAATAAAGGATCAATTTATGTACACATTAAAATACAATTGCAATTATTTCATATGCGGGTAAGTAAAGGAGTTGAAAACTTGAGTGTATCGGTAACTACTCCCTGGGCACATACAGCTAGCTGCCTATTATAGGCTCGTCCAGTTCAGACTTAAGGTGACTTGCTATTTACATGTTTATAGCTTTAAAGAGTACGATCCAGAATTTTATGTTTAATAGTGTTTTATGTACCGCAAAGAACATTTTGTGGTGCTTGAATTTCCACAGTTGCTAGCCCAAGATAGAATAAAAACATATCACAATAACAATTAAGAGGATATTGATGTTTTCAAGAAAGTATTTGTTTCGGGGATACGGAGAAAAAAATAAAAATTGTTGCTTAAAAACGTGCAAATGGAAACTAAGTGATGTTTCTCCTGAAATAATATTTTTTACCGTCAACCTCATTGGGTTGCAAGAGGTAATCTATACATTTTTATGTTGTTTATGAACCGAGAAATAATTTATTGATATGCTCCTTAGACATGTAGTATTACGAGAGTAGGTAGCACCCATAATTTCCGCAAACCAATAGATCAAGTGCACCATGGAAATGTAACTTGCCATAAACAAATGTTTGTTGTTTTCTAATTTAACAGTTCAAATTTAGTTACTATACAGCTAGTTTTGAAATAAGTGTTGTGCATCAAAAATGAACATAATATGAGAAAATTTTAGAGCCATGATTTACTATGACTTTAAAAGTTCACTATCTCTGAAAGAAAGATGACTTCGTGCTGCTTTTGGTGGCCAAGCGTATATTTCTGGTTTAATGAATTTAAATTTGAACAAGTTTCAGTTAGCGACGATTTTTGCGAAGGACAAATTTCAGCAGTTACTGATACGAACGTAGACGCTGTGCGAAGAATGCTTCAGTAGAACAATCGAGTCACATATAGAATTATTTCGAGTACGTTGGGCATTGGCATAACTGCAATATACAAGATTATACATACTCATTTGGGTGTAAGAAAAGTCTGTCTTGGGTGGATACCACACAGTTTAACAGACACACAGAAACACAACAACAGCATGTGGAACAGTATAAGAAATATGATGAAGGTAAATCTAAAGCAGTTTACATCATAACTGGTGACGAAAGCTGGATATATGCATTTGAACCCGAATCTAAGCTGCAGTCAGGATGTTTCCAACAAATCTTAATCCAGTTAAAGTAAAGCGATCTTGATAATATATGCTTGTTTCTTTTCAAAATCCGGACCTATCACAACTGTCGTGCTTAAAAATAAACGTAGCGTTACTGCAGAATGGTACACAACTATATGCCTACCAGACGTTATTCAAAAAGCTCGGCTTATGGCGCCCAAGGGATGAGATCGTTCTGCACCATGACAATGCTTCTAACTAGTCATACCGCACATCAAATAAAATAATTTTCAAAGACTTTCGAGTTAAAATTGCTAAGTTATCCCCCATTCAGTTCCGACCTAGCACCTTCCGATTACTTTCTAGTTCCTCCATTAAACGATAAAATGCGTGGTGTGCGATTTGGTACTCCCGAAGATGCTGTGGAAAGCTTCAAAAACCTTGTTTCTCAAGTGACTAAAAAATTGTGGAATTTATGTTTTGAAAATAATTTGCTTTACCGAATGCGTAAATGTTAAGTTAAAGGGGGAATATTTTGAGAAAATAATACAAAAAAATTTTGGTTACTAAACTTTGTTTTATTAGGCTGCAGAAATTTACGGGACTGCCCTCGTATAACGGCATCAAAGAACAAGCAGATATATTTATGCGAAAAAGTTATGTATGTACGTAAATTCATGTCTTCATAGGTATACATAGGTATTGACGATGGTTTGTTGGGGGGCCTGGCCCTCCCCAGCCAAAAATCTTAGTTACGCCAATGCTCGTGACAGCATGCCTCATTGTTTAACTGTCAGTTGCTAACCTAGAAACGCAAAGCCCAATTTACATTGCCCAAAAATTGCAAAAATCCTTTATAAGACTTGCCCGGATTTTTAATTCCGGGACTGTACATACAGCGTACATACATCAAACAAGTAGAGACACTCATGCCAAATGTTGAAACCTGTCTAGAGTGCCTGGGATAGTAACTCGGGGGGTATTTTTAAGCTTCACTATCAGATGGCAGCACAAAATTCTACCAATCAGAGCCAGTTAGTAGCTCTGCTACCAATCATATGTGATAAAGTTGTAGCGCCATCGGAAAGTACCCACCAGGAGCCGTTCAAAGTCATCTAAATCGGTATTTTGACATCAAAGGAACCGACAGTGAGTGTATCTACTTGTTTGATTTATGTACGCTGGTACATATATGGTGCATAGAATACAGGTGTAACGTTCCGTAGAATGTGGGCGGTGTCTAACTCATACAAAGCCCGTAAACTAACATGTGAGCAAACTAAAATGAAATCAAGTTTGGCTTTGAAGCTTGAGACATATGTCGATTATTAATTCACATTATGTTGATGTTCTAGAATTAAATACACATACACAACCTAAACCATTGCATAACTGTCAGCAAGTTTTATTAAAAGGCCGCCGAAACGACTTTTTAAAAAACGTTTATTTTTATTTTACAATGAAATATAACATTGGAAGCACACAGCTAGCCGCCGGACAATTTCTTACATCTAGCTATGATACGAACACAATGGAACTTATCGACTGACTGGAGCTTAACTTAGAGGTGCAAGCTACTAGTATATATACTATGCCTAATCAGCTAAGATAAGCGTTATCTCTAAAAGGGAGCGTGAGACAGGAAGCCACGTGCGTTCAAGGTTGCAGACTTGCAATTCATTATAAAGAAGCTATTATTGTTCAAGGTTGCAAGCTTGCAGTTTTACACAGGAGACCATTGTCTATTCATAATATAACACGTCCGCCGATAAAATGTTCAATGGGTGGTATTCAAATATGCCTCCATTGAACTTACAAAGAGAAAAGAAAATTAAACTTATGCATTTACGTTAACCGGTTCAAAATCTTTATTTAAAAATCTAATAAGTTTAATCTTCATTGTGTTTCTATTATAATACAAATACAATATAAAAATTATTAACATAAGAATAGTACACAGAGTAAATATAATTGCAGACACACTTAAATTATCAGATTTAATATAATTAACAGGTTTTAACAAATTTTCATATTTATTAAGTTTGATTCGGTCCTCAACCAATTTCTGGGTGTCAAGAGGTATCAAGTCAATCTTTGAAACATTTATGTGGTTTGATTCAGGAATTATTAAGCGGTCAATGTTTGAAATTTTTAAATTAACAATTTCATTTGAGGTTCTTTTTGCGGTGAATAACATGTGTTTTTGATTTATTGAAACAAGACAGTCTGAACTGAGGTGTAAGAGGTTAGTGCCAGATATTCCTTTTCTAAAATTCTGATTTTTACATTTGACGTCCAATATTGCTTCAGATGGGGAAGATATTAACCATGTCGCAGGATTTATTTGTGATATTTTGATTTCTGTTAAATTGAATAAATAAGGGATACATGTTTTATTTTTATTAAATGACAGAAGTTGTGTTTCGCACAATTTGTCGTTGGGGATTTCAAAGTAGTTATTTTGATTACAAAAGTAGGTGTCTAAAGTTATAAGTTTACAATGACTTATTTCAATGGGAATGCTGTTTTTAACGTTAAATAATAAAGTACTATAAGTAGGTATAATCATACGAAATTGATAATTTTGGATAAAAATCGGAAATGGTATTAATTGTATCATTTGATAATCGTTAGTTTTGGAAGTAGGAGGTATTTCGAATATAAATGTAATTCTGTTTTTAACTTGATAAACTTTTGTAATGATAATTGACTCGTATAAATGTAAATACTGTAACTCTGCAGGATATGGAATAGTTAAAGCTTTTTCTGATATGCTATTGAGATACGTCGAAATTTCATTTAGATTTTCAATTAAATCGTCATTATCAATTAATGACATATGCATCTGTTGATTTTGGGCAAAAGTTAATGCATTTTCTAGTTCCAAACAAGTGTTAATAAGTAGTTGCAAAAATTGAATTGCTTCTAGCAAGACTGTTTTTAAGGAGTATGTAGCGAGGTTTTTGCCTAATTCCTCATTTTGTAAAATTATTTTATTTATATTTCTGTCTAATAATTCTTGACTCTTTGCTATATCATTGATTACTGAGATGGTATCATTTAAAATTTTAGTTTGTTCTAATATAACGTCATTTTGAATTTTATTGCTTTCTTGCAATTTAGTAATCATAGATTCATATCTGACTCCATCGTTGGCGTCGAGGTTTCCAGTTAAAAATTTGAAAGCGGATCCAAGTCCATCGAAAAGTCCTCTTTTATTAATTTTGTGTTTAACATCAGGAAATAATTGACTTAAGAGTTTATCTGTTTTTTCAAGATATTGTTTTAATATTATGAGTAAATTGTTATGATTGATAATAACATCATCAATCCTTTTAAATTTTGTATATTCAATAACGTAACTTTTATTTTCAAGTAACGGTATTATTTTCATTAAATTAGTTCTAAGTGTGTCATAATTAACAAATATAGGGGTATAGTCTACATTTCTAATAAGCGTCCATTCGCTTTGTTTAAGCACTACGTTTCCTAAGTTTAGAGGATATAATCCAGGATTATCTTTTAAATTTTTAATAATAATATCGCTCTGTATAACTAGTGATTGAGTCAGCAGGGTACAGGCGATGAAGAGTACTACCCTCTATTCTGAAAAAAGGGAGAGCAATAATTCCTTTTAGTCAGGGTGTTTTATATTTCCATATTTTTTAAAAAAATTAGATTTAATTTTGAATTTCAATTTTACTTCTGAAATTAGTTCTAACAAATATTTTTTCATTTAATTGGAATGTTTGATTTTTCCGAATTGGTTTTAATTTTAAATTTTATCTTTACTTCTGAAATTTATTTTAAATAATACTTCTTCGTTTAATTGAAATGTTTGATTTTTCTGAATGGGTTTTAATTTTAAATTTAATCTTTACTTCTGAGATTTGTTTTAATAAATACTTTTTCGTTTAATTGAAATGTTTGACTTTTCTGAATTTGAATTTAATTTTAAATGGTTGTAAAGGTTTTTCTTTGTTTTCCTTTAGCAATATCAATTATAAAGGTATGTTGCTGTGAACATCTTAGTTTTAACGCGAGAAATATTGTGATTATTAAAATTGTAAATACTAGATTAATACAAGCTTAGGTCTTGTTTGTTTGTTAAGTATAATTTTTATTTGAGTTTTTTCTGATTTAAATGATTTTAGTCTTAAGTTTTTTCTTAAGATGTTATTTTTTTAAAATACTTTTGATATTTGAAGTTACTGATTTATTTATTAGAATTTATTTGTAATACTTAAAGTTTTTCAAAAATTCAAGGGTGTGAACAATCTTATTTTTTTCTTTAAACACACGGTTAAAAATTTAGTTATTTTGGCAAAATTTTTGATAAGTGTTCTTTAGTAGACTATTTGGTTAAAAATTATTTTATTTAGATTTTTAAGTGCTGGGAAATTTTGATTATTGAATTTTTAGATGAATCTGATTTTATTCCTTCTAAAGTAGTAGATTATATAATCTAAATATTTTACAAATTTATGTTTGAATTACTAAACCTTATGAGTTGACTTTTCGTCAGTTTTGAAATTATATGTGCATTGGTTTTAGTCTTAAATTGTTTTTTTTTTTTAATTGTTATTTAAAATAATTATCTAAAATACTTTTAATGTTTGGAGTTTTTATATTAAAGTTGTTAAAAAATTGTTATTTGAATTAATTATCTAAAATACTTTTAATGTTTGAAGTTTTTATATTAAAGTTGTTAAAAAATTGTTATTTAAATTAATTATCTAAAATACTTTTAATGTTTGAAGTTTTTATATTAAAGTTGTTAAGTCTGATAGACTGATTTTTGTTGAGCTCATAATTTTTATTTTTATAAGATTAAGGATTATAAATATTAATTTCTTGTATTTCATTTAAAGTATTAATTACGCTTGTTTTAAATTGATTATTGTATGATTTCAATTGCTGAAGGCTTAGTCATGCCTTTTTCATTAAATTTTAATTTTGGAGTTATTTTAGTTACATTTTTTTTATGCTGATAAATTTTACGAAAAGTTCTGTACACAGGGTTAACTGTAGGTTTTGTTGAGAAAAATAAAAATCTTAATTTTTAGGTTTGGAAAAGTTACATTAGTTTCATTTTTTTTTGTTTAGTTTTTACGGGTTATAATAAAATGGTATCGTAGCTCTTTCTGTCTGAATATGCATCCATTTATAATCTATTCGTGCGGATAATTTTGAAAATAAGTCGGATCCAATAAGTCCTATATAGTCTGGGTTAAAATTATATAAATAACATGTATGTGTTCCGTTTTCATAAAAAAGACTGGGGATTGGTAAATCTGCAATTAAGTTATGTTGAGAAATTCCATGAGATGTAATTATCTCGAATTCTGTTTCATAAATATAATTTGGAAAATGTTGTTGTACAAATTCTGGAGAAATTATTGTTTGTGAGCTACCTGTATCAATTAAAAGTTTATCGCCAGTGGCGGGAATTATAATATAAGGAAGATCTGATTTTGAATTTATATTAAAAGTTAAAATATGCTTTTCCGAGGCTCTTAATGAAAATTTACAGTATCGTCTGGATCTGGATATTCGAAATAATCTGGGGTGTGATCTAAGTCTTGTGAATTATCAGGGTCAGAATATTCCTGAAGGTTTTCGTTAAAATTTTCTGGAGTTGAAAATTCTCCATTTTCAAATAAATCTTCTGTTAAGTCTTCATATTCATCAGGAGGTTTTTCTTGATGGTAATTTAAATGATTAAAATTTCTATTAACGTTTTGAGAATTAGCTCGATATTTATTAGGAAAATTTGATTGTTGAGTAGTTGGTCTTTTTATAGTGCTAAAGTCCATAGGTTCTGGTTTATTTGTTGGTGAAAAATTTGGTTTTGGTGCAAATGCATTAAAGCTTGAATTTCGAGTTATTCTAGAATTATTAGGATTATTAAAATTCGTTGGATTTTTAAAATAGTTGGGATTTTGATTAAAATTATTTCGATTTTGTTGGAATGGTCTTTGCATAAAATTTGGGTTATTTAATTTAGATTGGTATGAATTTTGTGTTTGAATATTGGAAGTTAAATTTGATTTATTTAATTTCTGACTTTGAAAATTATTTTGATTTTGAGAATATCTGATATCAATTTCTTCTTTTACTATGCTTAAGGCTTGTTCTAGTGAAGTTGGGTTTCTACTTCTTACGAAGCTTCCTAAATTTTCATTTAGTCCACTTGTAAAAGCGCGAAGTGCTAAATCTTTGTTAGCTTTTAATTTATAAGTGATAATATCTTTTGATTCTTGACTCAGAGAAACTTTTGAATTATAAATAGCTAAATGAGTTCTAACTTTATTGAAAAATTCTATGGGAGAGTCTTTATTCTGTTTTAATTTAGTTAAATCAATTAAGAGATTCAATTCTGACCTTTGGTCGCCAAAATTTTCAATTAAGACATTTTTTTAAGTCTTTCCAAGTATCATACTCGTAACCTGTGATTACTTCTAACGCTTGACCTTTTAATTTATTCCTTATCGAATTTAAAATTATTTGGTTGATATACTCGTTTGAATTTTCTGTGCAAAATTTGGTTGCAATGATTTCTGCGGATCTGATAAATTCCGAAAGAGTGGCTTGATTACCATCATATGTGGGAATTTCATTTAGTAAAGCTACATTAAAATGTGAGGGAAACAATGATGCGTTTTGTTCAACCATATTTAAGCTGTTACAATTATTTAAAAATAAAATTCTAGGGATTGAATTCCTTGGTGAGCGTGATCTATCTCGTGACATAAAATTTTTACAATTGTTTCAAAATATAATTTTTTTCTAATACTTCAAGATAATAGTGATCTAAACATAAATATTTTACAGACAAAAAATCAACTTTACTTATTTTTTTTTTCTCACTTGGCTTTAGTTTTTATTTATGTTAGTAAACAGTTTATTGACTAGGGGATGCTTCTAATAGGGGGGTAGGTATCCTACGCGCAAGAACGCAAGCACAAATGCAAATTAAGCACACCTATTATGTGCAGCAATTGGTCTGGCTTACTACGTTCTGCCTGAATTTATAAATAAATATTTAAAACTATGTTAGTATAATTTTTAAAACTTTATATTAGTTAACTTTGTTGTTTTAGGCGAACGCTTTAATAATTATCACTTTTGAAAATTATATTACGTTACTTTGTTGCCTTTAAAATTAATTATTTTGCTTTTTCTTTAAAACTTGAAAATTATTACTTAGGCGAACGCTTTAATAGTCGTTACTTTGTTGCCTTTAAAATATACCTTTGCTTTTTCTCTAAAGCTTGAAAATTATTATTTTTAAAAATATACCTTTGCTTTTTCTCTAAAGCTTGAAAATTATTATAAAAATATACCTTTGCTTTTTCTCTAAAGCTTGAAAATTATTATAAAAATATGCACTTACATTGTGCGTTAAAATTGACGAACGGCGTGCGATCAAGCTACGTCCTGCTGTCTTCAAAAAGGATGCGTCGATCCTATTGATGTCGGCTGGCCTGCACAGAGGTCCTGAAGTCCGACTTGGATAGTCCAGCTTTGCGCTAGAGCGTTATCCAAAAGTTGTCCTGGGGTCGTCGTTGTTGACGTTGCCAATACCAGAGACTGATCCCAATGATCAAGAGTGGTCCCAATGACCAGATGGTTCCAATAACCACGGAGGAGCAGGAGCTGGGTCGACGGGCGCTTCTCACGATCGGGCGATGTTTGTCCCTGTTGGAGATGTCCGAAGATCCGCTGGGTGGTAGGTTTCGATTTGTGGCAAAGAGCTGAACCTCAAGGAAAGTTGCTGGTCGACTCGATGTTTGTAGTTTTCCAGGTTTTCCTCCACAAATCCGAACGACTGCGCCAGTTTTATTAAAAGGCCGCCGAAACGACTTTTTAAAAAACGTTTATTTTTATTTTACAATGAAATATAACATTGGAAGCACACAGCTAGCCGCCGGACAATTTCTTACATCTAGCTATGATACGAACACAATGGAACTTATCGACTGACTGGAGCTTAACTTAGAGGTGCAAGCTACTAGTATATATACTATGCCTAATCAGCTAAGATAAGCGTTATCTCTAAAAGGGAGCGTGAGACAGGAAGCCACGTGCGTTCAAGGTTGCAGACTTGCAATTCATTATAAAGAAGCTATTATTGTTCAAGGTTGCAAGCTTGCAGTTTTACACAGGAGACCATTGTCTATTCATAATATAACAAGCAACAGTCATGTCAACATTTTATTTGAAAATTAACATAAAAACGAACACTTAAACAATGTTACATCTGCTACATCAATCATTTCGATTATAAAAACTTTTTGCTCTTGATTAAACACGTGTAATTTAAAATTTGACAATTTAAACAACTTGACACTTCTACTATGATAATAACTGTCATATTTAAATTAAAAACATCAGAATCAATAAAGCACATTACTTAATTTCTTCAAAGCCAAGCTTGATGTTTTAATTTGCTCACATGTTATATTCTAGCTCATTTGACTGCCTATGTTCATATTATCCACCACCAATCTGTATACAGGGTCTCTAGTCGTATATAGAGTCCCTGTATATTAATAAGATAATTTTAATATTATACAGAAACTCTAGTCGTATGGTGACCACACCTCATTTTTTAATTGTAGTGTTTCGTAGTGTTGTGGTTTTTTTTAAATGTTAAAACAGTTTCCTCTAAGTAATCGGATCTATCGTTCTTGAATGTCAAATAGTACAGAGTTTATCAGTTTTAAGATTGTAGTGTACAAGGGTACCTATGAAAATGTACACAATTGGGGCCATTCACAATTTTAGTTAACGCCACAAATGAATCCTCTTTCACCTGTATTTAAAAATTGTTTCACATTCCCTGTTTATAAAATTAAAGAAATCCATGTTGTAATACTCTTATTCTGGTTTTATTACGTCGGTAAACACATCTGGAGAGGTAAGCAAAGCAGACCACCAGCGTGTCGACTCATATACTTGTGTTATGTCGCATTGACAACATCGCAGCGAAAAGGTGCTTTAGTGATATTAAAACGTTGTTCTGATAGTTGAAATAGTAATTGCAAAAATTCCAAATAAGAAGAACGGTCAAACAAAAAAGTAAACAAAACGGGTGGAATCCTCAGAAGAGGGTGAGTACTATATAATTATCTGCAAAATGTTAACACCCCTAAAACAGAAACAAAATATTTGCTAGAACTGCACCCTACAGCGCGTCCACAAAACAATAACAGTACGTCTAAAGCAATACGTAACTAGATTAGTGGAAAACTTCGTAACGGTTTTTGATTTTTGAAAATGTATCTGTGCACGCTGCTATACCTACTTAAAATGTGGGGTATAGTGTTCAAAAACCACAAAAGACAAGTCCATTTTGCATTCCTATAAGTAAATTGCTATCTGGAATTTTTCACCTTATTAGAATTAATATTGAAATGGATCTGGTGTGCAGAGTGCAGTAGACTGTGACAACAGTATAACAAAAACGAAGTGGCTGTTACGATTGAAAGCGTCCTTTTTGTGCCTCCTATGCATGCTTTATTTATTAAATTTATACAAGGCTTTATACAGTGTGTGCCAGGATTGATGCTACAACAGGCGAGATGGACTAAACATTTTTGAATTTTATTTGAATTTTCTGGGATTCGGTCCTGCTTGGTTTAAAAAGAATTTTAAAAACATTTTCAGTTTTTGAAAAACAATAGGTCTTGACAGGGAAGCGAAAACTATTTTATTTTCAGATAAACTACCCTTTTTGTTCACGATCTATCAAAATTTTATTAAAAATTACGGTTTAATCTAAGTCGACTGAACTTTCTGCAATTTTGTATAGAGCCATAATGTCTCATTCTGAACCACTTTTCTTAATAAAATTTTGCCGTTTCATAAAAGAAAAGGGTAGTTTACCTGAAAATAAAATAGTTTTCGCTTTCCTGTCAAGGCCTACTTGTTTTTCAAACTGAAATTATTCTTAAAATTATTTTCAAACCAAGCAGGACCGAATCCCGGAACCTTAAAATAAAATTCAAAATTTTTAGTCCATCTCACCTCTTGTAACATCAATCCTGGGACACTCTGTATAAACTCACCGGTTATACCCAATATGTTAAAAATAATGAAAGGGAATTGTACATGCAACCTTAATTATGATTTTCAAGCTGCTACACCGAAATTATTGAAATAAACGAACCTAAAATTACCCAAAAGACAACGTATGGGGTGGACATTGTCGGTCGATTCTCAGCATTCCTATAGTCCGTTAATCGGGATGGACTGGTTTTTCCAAGTATAGTTTTTTCATTAAAGAACTATTAAACAACTCCGATTGGTCAATGCATCCAGACGACCGCTATCTACTGTCCCAAAAGCAGAGAAAAATACTGTATCACCAACTGGATATACAAGCAACCGCTAATATGGAAAAAAAGGTAAGGGAAAGACGAAATCAGAACATACAAAGATCGAAATATGAAAACCGTCTGATAACCGCGAGTTGAAGTTTAAAAAAGATTTGGTAATTGAACAGATTTGTCGAAGAATGGTTTTACAGTGCGTCCAAGATAAGGAGGGCTAGTATGGGGATTTTGGTAATGGTAATAGATGTAAATTTGGTTAACTGAAAAAACGTTGCGTAATTAAGATACTAACAAAATGGCGACTAGAAATACTTGATATGATTTTTCGGTTTTGAGTATTTTATTATTATTATTATTATAATTACAATTACAGCGCTTCAACCTAAAGGTTATTAGCGCTACTGTACAGCTTCTTACAGTTAGTAATATAAAGAAAATACATTATTTTATATTAAGTGGTATACATTTATATCTCTTAAGTAGCGTATTACGTTGCTTTCATGGTGTGATGTTCGTTTTAGTGCCTCTTGTAAGCTTCCTGGTATTTGATACGTTGCTCTTTCCTGGTTGTATTTCCTACATACGAGTAGTACGTGCTCAATTGTCATTCGTGTTTTGCAGATATCGCATATATCTATTGTTATTGGTCGATTGAACAGGTATGAGTGTGTAAGTCTGGAGTGTCCTATGCGGAGTCTGGTTAATACAACTTGTTCTTTTCTTGTGAGTAGAGGTGATTTCCATGATTCGGTCGTTTGTTTTATGGTACGTAATTTGTTGTTTGTTGTACATGACCAAGTTGTTTGCCATTTTGTAGCTATATTTTTTTTTCACAGCTTGTTTAAAGTCGTGTGCAAGAGTATAATTGGTGAAGACTGAGTTATCATCGGTTATAGCATCTTTGGCACATTTATCTGCTTCTTCATTCCCCTGTATTCCAATGTGTGATGGTATCCACACTATTATTATGTCTTTTCCCTGGTATGTAATTTCTTTTAAAGTTTGATGGATGATTTGCACTAAATGGTTGGTACTGTACAGGTTATTAATGCTGTTGATTGCACTTAAGGAGTCACTAAATAAGATGAACTTAGAGTAGTCTACAGTTGTTACCCGTTTTAAACTTTCACTGATACTAAAAAGCTCTCCTGTGTGTACACTAGATACATTAGTCAGTCTGAACATGCACTTTTGATCGTTGTATATGTAGGCTGCTCCTACTCCTTCTTCGGATTTTGAAGCATCAGTGTATATGGCCATGTGCTCGTTAAAAGTTTCTTTAATTTCGAGGAAATGTCTTTTAAATGTTTCCGCACAAGTGTGGTCTTTGTTGAATTCAGTTAGCTTAAGTATTATTTTTGGCTTAGGATACATCCAGGGTGGATTTTTAGCGTAGGCTTTGGGGGATAACTTAGGTATATGTAGGTTGAGATGATTTAGGTAACTCTGTATTCTGTGGATGAATAGATTTGAAGTAAGAGGATTAGGAGTCAATGGAGGTGGATTTTTATAGATTGTTTGTTGACTATGATTAGGGTTGGCAATGACGTTTGTGGTGTATGTGAGTGCTACTTCTTGTCTGTGTAGGTTTAACGGTAGTTCACCAATTTCACATAGAATGCTGTGATTGGGGCTCGTTCTAAAAGCACCTCCTACTATTCTTAGTGCAGTAGTGTGGATTGCGTCTATGGTTTTCATTAGGGTTTTATTTGCCGTAGAATATATTTGGCTGCCATAATCAAGTTTTGACCTAATTAAAGCTTTGTATATTTTAAGAAGAGTGTCTCTGTCTGACCCCCAAGTGTGGCTATTGAGCGTTTTAAGTATATTTAAACGTTTGTTGCAGCTTTCTTTTAACATGAGAATGTGTTTTTTCCAGGTAAGATGTTCATCGAATATTAGTCCCAAAAATCTTTTGTGTTGTACATATGTTAAGTTTTGGTTATGTAGTTTGAGGTTTGGTTTGAGTTTTATATGTTTTTTAGTAAATAGAATACATTTTGTCTTTTCCACGGAGAAACTAAAGCCGGTTGTTTTGGTCCAATCTTCTAAATTAGTGATGGTGTGTTGGATATTTTTAGCGACGGTATTTATGTCTCTTCCGCGATTGTAGATAGTGAGGTCGTCCACATACAGTGACTTTCTGATAGGTAATTTCACATTTTTCCCTATTTCATTAAGTGCTATTATAAATAATGTAGCGCTGATGTTTGAACCTTGTGGTATTCCATTTACTTGTGTTCGTGATGACGAGTATGTTGTTCCTAATTTAACTTTAAACGTGCGATCTGTAAGGAAATTTTGGACGAAATGTATCATATTTCCTACAATACCATAATCTATCATAGTTTTTATAATGTAGTGTCTCCATGCAGTGTCATACGCCTTTTGGATATCGAAAAACGTAGCTATAAGGTATTGTTTATTATGGAAAGCTTTCCTAATTTCGTTGTCCAAATCTATAATGTTATCTATAGTGGAATTACCTTGTCGGAAACCCGCTTGTGATGTAGAAATTATGTTGTTATTTTCCAGGAACCAAATTAATCGTTTGTTGACCATTTTTTCTAAAAGTTTACACAAGCAGCATGTTAAGGAGATTGGTCTATAACTTGATGGCTCCTTTTTTCCCTTATCTGGTTTGAGTATGGGTACGATGATGCTTGCACGCCATAGTTTTGGAAAAGTGTGTGTTCTCCATACATGATTATATATATTCAAGAGATATAATTTTGATTTTTGCGAGAGATTTTTGATAAATGTAAACGGTATGTTGTCTGGACCAGGGCAAGTATTTTTACAGTTTTTTAAAGCTTCGGTGAGCTCCCATTCTGTAAAAGGCGTATTAAGGGGATCTCCGTAGTCGTCTGGTATATTTAGCGGGATAGACTCTTTTTGATGCTTGTAAGTTAAAAATTTAGGATCATATTGTTCGTCACTTGAACTGTGTTCAAAATGATTTGCTAATGTTTCAGTTATTTGCAACGGTGATGTGTAAATATCATTATTGTGTTGCAGTTCTTTTATACTGAAGTTTGTACTAGATCCTTTGATGCTCTTAATTTTGTTCCATAGTTCCTTTGGAGTGTTGGAGCTGTTTATAGACGACACGTAGTTTTCCCATGATTCCTTTTTACTTTTTTTGATGATTTTTCTTGCAATAGCTCGTAGTCTTTTAAAATTAAGTAGGTTCTCTTGTGATTTGATACGCTTGTACCTATACAGTGCGTTCTTGTAGTTTTTTGTAGCAGTTTGGCAGTCTTGATTCCACCAGGGAACCAAATTGCGTTTATTGTGACATGTTGATCTGGGTATCGATGATTCTGCTGCATTGAGGATAATCTGGTTGAATTTCTGTATTATCGTGTCTAGGTTTGCTGAAGGGTCGAGTATGCAATCTGTTGTGCTTAGTTGTTGGTATAGGATCCAGTCTGCTCTTTCAATCTTCCATTTAGGTGCCTGCATGAGGTTATTATGGGCGTGTTTTGTTCTATTCTGTATTGATATTTCAATAGGGAAATGGTCACTATCGTGTAGATCCCCGACGACTTCCCATTTTAAATAAGCTGCAATTTGAGGGCTGCATATGCTTAAGTCTATTGCTGAAAATGAACCATGTGCAGAGCTGAAATGTGTTGCTCGTCCATTATTTAGCAATACAGCGTCATTGTTTGTTAATAGGCGTTCTATAATGCGACCTTTATTTGTGATATTATCTGAACCCCACATAGGGTTGTGAGCGTTGAAGTCTCCTGTTAGTAGGTAGGGCTTAGGTAGCTGTTGAATGATATTATTGATATCCTGGTATTCTATTTTTGTATTTGGAGCGATATAGATATTACAAATAGTCATTTTTATGGGTGTGGAGATGTGGACGGCTACTGCTTCTATTTGAGTTGTAATTGGAACTTTGTAAGAGCTGTAACTGTTGGATATAAATATTCCTACTCCTCCACTGGCATTTCCATCCATTTGACGGTTCTTGAGATAGCAGGTATAATTGTTAATACATGTTGGGGAATTTTTAAAATGTGTTTCTTGTATACACAGGCATATCGGGGAAAATTTAGCTATTAGACGTTGTATATGTGCATAGTGTTGATAAAAACCGTTGCAATTCCATTGTATAATAGTTTGCTCTGATGTATCCATTTTTAGTAGTAGTATTAATGAAAATCGCTCTACCCTGAGCCAAGCGGGCTAATTTGCTGTGACTCCAGACTAATTTGATGGGTTATTTTGTTTATCAATCTGGTGAATCTGCTTTTAATTATTCTTTTGCTCAAATTTGGATATAAATCTCTCATCATTTTTACTATGGCGGATGCATCTTGTGTATATTGTCTTGCGACGTCCAGCGGGTTTGGTGATCCATGTACATTGTAAATAAAGTCTTGGAATGTGTTGTAGTCTATCGGGTATTCTCCTGAGTGTGATTCGATTAGCGAACGGAGGGGTTTTAAGTAATCTTCTATTACATGTATTTCATCTTCGGAGTCACTGCTGATATCCTTTTTTAGTCGTTTTGGGGAGGGTTTCGTTGTTATTGGCTTTGATGAAGTATTGGGTGGTGTATCTCGTCTTGACGGATCTAATGTCTGTGAGATGTTGTCCTGTGAATCGTAATGTTCATTATTTTCCATAATATTAGTTGACGGTGCTGTACATGAAGTTTCGATTGTTGATGAACTAGTAGATGTGTAGGATCTTTTGCTATTTGTTGGTGGTATATTTGGTATTTGATTTGGGGTGTAGTTTTTGCAGTTTTCTGCGATGTGTCCCTGCTGGCGGCAAGTAAAGCATATTGTGGTGGTAGAAATAAAAATTCTGTAATCAGTTTCTTCGTAATGTATTAGAACTGATGTTGGAATAGCATTGTCTGTTGGCTATATGTACACTTGTCTTCTAAAGCTAAGTATATGGTTGTATTCAGCTTCTGTTATACCAGCCCTTAAAAAGGTCACCGGAGAGACTGTTTTTATATTATGATTACGCAGTGTTGTTTCTATGTGAGTGTGTGGAATAGAGGGGCAAACGTTAGATAAAGTTATCCTTTGAGCTGGTGTTACTAATCTCCGTAGCGGTATGTCATTATTTTGAATTTTTATAGTGCTGTATTGCTTTAAGAGGTCATCCACAGTTTTCTTACTTGACAAATAAATGCATATTCTATTGTTTGATATCCTGGACGCAAACAGTATGCTTTTTGGGCCTACTATTTCTCCCACTGCCTTTATATAATCTTTTAGGTTTATACCTTCGACTGCGCTTATTAAAATTGCCTGCTCCTTTTTGGGGAAAGATACTGCGTTAGCGAAAGATTTTGTTGGTAATATTTGGTTACTGTCATTCATACTGGTGTTTTGTAGCGACTGGGGTAAAGGATTTGGAACGATGGAATTCATTTCTGAGAGACCCCTGTAGTCAGAAGTCTCTCGAGGGTGTGGAGTTTGCAGATTAGGGGAAGGCAGCAAGGGCGCTGCCGGCCCGTTTGGAAACAAACTTACGTGATATTAAAATGGTACGATTTTCTTATGCGGAACTGAATATTTTGTCACACACCTTGTTCGATTTTTGTACGTTATCGCGGCCTGCATGCAGTATGTACGCTCACGGTCGCGGTCACGGCCAGACTCTCTTGAGTATTTTAAAAACCAGAATTTTGGTCTTTCTATTTTTTGCTGGTGTATTAATAAAGTTAGAGCAAAACTAGTCAAATTTCTCTACAGCAACTTTTAATGGACTTAAGGACTACGTTATAATTTTTTTTTAATACGACGTTTTTTCTTCAAGCTAGTATTATCAGCTTAATTTTTTGAAATACGGTTGTTTTTTATGTCAAATTTTAGAAACCCTGTTTATTCTGAATTTAGTAATGTACCACGTATTATAGTGTAATTACGTTTCTAGTCTTTTTTTTTAACCATCGAGACATTTTTAAATACGGACCTGCGTCGTAAAGCCTTCCATACGTTGTTTCAGCTTTATAATTTAAAGGTAAAGGTAATGAGCCACACTGGACGTTTTTTATTTCTAATTTTAATTATTGCTTATAAGTAAGAAAGATAATCAATAAATTTACTAATTACTACTGAAACTTATTTGTAGTCCAAGACCATACGTGACTAATAAGGATTAAAAATATCCATTATAGCTCATTTCTTTTTTTTAATTACAAACGCTGAAACAACGTATGAAATGCTCTAAGACACAAGTCCGCATGCAAGAATGCTTTTATAATGGTAAAAAAAGAGTCGAAACGTAATTAAACCATAATGTGTGGTACATTATTGAATTCACTATAAAAGAGGCTTATAAAATATGACATAAAAAAGTGGAACCGTATTTTTAAAAATGAAGCTGATTATGTTAGCTCCAAGACAAAACGTCGGATTAAAGAATTAGTACTTAATCCTTACGTCCATTAAAAGTTACTATAAAGAAGTTTTCTAGTTTCAATCCCATTTTGTTAGTCCTTCAATTAAGCAACATTTTTTTTATTTAACCAAATGTAAATCGCTTACTATTAACCAGATCCCCGCCTTAGCTTGTCTTAAAATATATAACAGAATACTCATACAATTTGTAAAGATCGTTTAAATTTTTCCTATAAAATTACAAAAAATTGGTTTCTAGAAACGAGATATTGTGTTAAAACACTATTACTAGTCCCTGTGAAAATTAAAAGGTAAGTCTATACATGCTCACATCAAAGCTAATAGGTCCAGATTTACTTTACATTGAAAAAGTTTACATAAATAATTAGTTAGGTTCGTACTAAATTTTACTGCGAATTATAATTTACGAAACTTGTCAAATCAAAAAAAATAATTTATTCAAGTTACGGAGTTACAAAATTCAGTTTACAATGTGTCTACTAGATGCTAACTGACATAAGAACTGCCTTAATTACAGTGTGCACATGCTTATATAACATTTCTTATCACTAAATATTCTAAGAAGCTTGAAGCTGGGGCTGGGAACTACTTCGTAAGCATTTACCCAACATATCACTTAACATAATCCCTCCCTTCATTAGAACAGAAATTACGGTAAAATTACATTTTTATCATAATTTCTAGGGAATAATTTCAACTGGTTTTGGGCTTAATTGATTTACGTTATTCCTATTACAAAATGCAGGCAGTTTATTATATTTATATAAAGTGAACAAAATTGCGACTATAACTAAGATTAACGTGAAAAATACACTATTACTAATATATAAATGTCCGTCAAAATTTGGTTTATACACTTTTTTATGCAAGTCTTTTAGCTTACTTTTTAAAGTGAATATGTCGTCTAGATCGATGTTCTCCAGATGTATCGATGGGAGTTTATTATTTATTTGTTGTTCTTCGGTAGGCGTTGAGTTGATCATCGGCAACTGAATTATCTCGTTTACGGAATTAGAGTAATAATTTGTCCTCAGTACCCTATTTTCAAGTTTTAGTTCACATCTTGGTGGTATCTGTATAATGTAATTTCCATTTAGCGGCATCTTCTGCTTACTATTTTCACAAGTGATTGTGGATATTAATTCTTTATCGGCAATCAGTAACCATGAATCTTTGGCGATTTCTGTGTTTTAAAATGCTCTAATGTAAATATTTCGGTTTTACATACATTATTTTTTATAAATGAAATGAGTTGAGCTTCGCAAAGTGGTTCTTCTGAATTGATTTTTTCTTGGATTTTACATAGGTGTTCACCGTTGCGTAGTTTTTTGCAGGATTCGTCCGTGGAAATATAATTATTTTCATTGTAAAGCAAATACATTTTCTGTGGTATAATTATTTGGAAATGTTGATCGGTTTTCACAGGTAATGGGTAAAGATGATAGTAATCGTAGATATCCGGATTTATTAGAGGTATTTCCAAAATAAATACGATTCTGGATTTTATTTGATATGCTTTGACTGCAATAATGTCTTCGTATAAAGGTAAATTTTCTCGGTTGATTTTAAATGGCAATTGTTGTCCTTGTATTTTATTCTGGATAAATATTAAATTGGCTTCTAAGTCCTCAGGATCAATTATTGATGGGTGCATGATCTCGAGTTTGGTAAAAGTGATTGCTTCTTCCAAATTATTAAGTAGGTACAATATTACGTTCATCATTCCTGATATTTGCAAAAATATAGTATGCAAGTAGAAAGGGGGCGGTTCGCCCCTCCACTTTTTATTTGATTCGCGGATTCGCGGTTTAATTCGCGGATTTCGCGGTTTTGATTCGCGGATTGACCCAATTAATTTCGCGGTTTGATCTAATTAATTTCGCGGTTTGATCTAATTAATTTCGCGGTTTGATCTAATTAATTTTCACATGTGCTACTGAATAAATTACGCATTAGCTTCCGATTAAATTACGCGTCGGACTTCGGCGGCCATCTTGGATTTCTGGCGCGAATATTTTAAATTTAAATTTTTTCAGATTTTTTTCTAAGTTCAATTTTTTGAATTTAAATCTCCCGGGTGTCGGCCATCTTGGTTTTCTGGCGCGAATATTTGAATTTAAATTTTCAGATTTTTTTTCTAAGTTTAATTTTTTAAACTTCCCGGGGCGTCGGCCATCTTGGTGCGCGCGCATTTCTCACGGCGGTTGTTTTTAATTTTGAATTTTCGCGGAAATATTTGAAATTCAAACTGATAGATCTATCTCGCTCTTCGAAGCTGCTGTCTCTCTCTTGCATTCACTCGCGGAAATATTTGAATTTAAAAAAATCTCAGCCCGACCGGGATTTGAACCCCTTACGTTCGTGTTGCACAAATTTAGCTACACCCATTAGTGCCACAACACCACGGAGCTGCTTCAGATTTAATGTGTTTATCGGAAAGCCATTTCACTACTGTGACGCTACGAGTCTGTGTTTTAAACAACTAATTTTTTCGAAAATTTAAATTTTAAGAACTGAGATGTGCAGCTTGATGTGATTAAAGGTAGATGCATTTTTTAAAAAATTGATTTCGCCCGTGGTTTCACCAGATTATTTTAGTCTCTTATATAAATACGCGTATTCTGTCCGTTAAGAACGGTTTATCGCCTAGTATATAGCTGGAAATTTCCTATCGACTTGTTGATCAATTAAATTAATCGTTTTAGTTTTTATTAAATTATTTTATAAGACAGGCGAAAATTTTAAAGCTATACGGGAAAGAGGCAAGTTCTATCGTAAAATATACGGGTTACAAATTTGAGTTTAGCGGTTATTATCCATTTTCATATTTGAAATGCCATAACATGGCGAATTTTCGGTTGTATAAAGAGGTTGAATTATTTTTTAACCGATGCTAACTATGTGAATAGAAATAATTACTTTATATATAGCGAAATCATAATTACGCGGCGGTTATTTTTTAATTTTGGCGCTAATATATGAGTGACTTAACAAATATTTGTCCGTTAGAGATTGCGACGCAGGTCTCGGCATGTCGTTATGTGTAATTAGAAAACATGTCATAGTCTCAGGGTCGCTGGGCGATCGGTCACAATTATATATATCAGCAATAACATGAACAAGAAGATATACGTATTGCTTGAGTAAGAAAGAGATAAACATATAATCCGTTCACGACCTTTTTGGGACAGAGTTGGCTATTATTTTTTCTTTTCATGCTGGACTAACTCATTCGGTGATGTAGCGGATGCAACTTTTTTTCTGTCAGTGTCTGTTCGACATTTTCTTGCCACCACATTGCCAAACTTATTATTTTAATATTCGTAAGAAAATAAATGCTTTATCAAGTGTAAAAGTAATTTTAATTTCCGTCAAAGGAAAAATCAAAATGCCCAATATAATTTTGTTACAACAAAAAATTTCCATTAAACGATGTTAGTTGCAGTTTAAAAAGGACAGACCAGATCTAAAAGAACACGAGTTGATGTAGAGACTAGAGAGAGATCCGGCAACAATGTACCTATTCAGAAAATATAACCTTAAACTGAAAACAACCTAACCTAACAGAAAAAGTGTCAGTTTGCATTAGGGAGTTTAGTTGCCGCAGAGGTACTGCCAACAAAATTACTAGATGGTCATAGCCTCACCTGACCCAAAAAGATCGTGAACGGCTTATATTAGCAAGTATTGGAGAAGGCTTGACTAATTTTAATTATGACATTTGTCAACTAAACATAAAATAAATTTGAATAAAAGCACGCAAAATTACGAAAATACGTAGAAAATTTATAAAAATCGGCATCTTGTCACATTAAATTCTGCAAAAACGACAAAAAAACAATATTTTTATACAACTTTCATCGAAAAAATAGTAAAATTTTACGAAAATACGTCTGTGTTGACGACAAATGAAAATAAATTTGAATAGAAACACGCAAAAATTACGAAAAGACGTATGTGTTGACCCCCAAAGTAACAACAATTTAAATAAAATCACGCAATCATACAGCATCTCACATAAATTTTCACAAAAATCGACATCATGTCACATAAATTATACAAAAACTGTCATCATATCACTTGAAATTATACAAAAAACGACATTTTCATTCAATACACGATGAAAATTGAACAAAAATCACGCAGTCATACAGCATCTCACATAAATTTTCACAAAAATCGACATCATGTCATATAAATTATACAAAAACTGTCATCATGTCACTTGAAATTATACAAAAAACGACATTTTTACTAAACACACGACAAAAATTGAACAAAAATCACACAACTACACGCCATCTCACATAAATTTTCACAAAAATCGACATCATGTCATATAAATTATACAAAAACTGTCATCATGTCACTTGAAATTATACAAAAAACGACATTTTTCATATAAATTATACAAAAACTGTTATCATGTCACTTGAAATTATACAAAAAACGACATTTTTACTAAACACACGACGAAAATTGGACAAAAATCACACAATTACACGCCATCTCACATAAATTTTTACAAAAATCGACATCATGTTACATAAACTATACATAATTTTGCAAATGTTTTACACTTTTTATAAAATGCATCGCTCAAAATTAAAAGAAATAGCAATTTCATTGAAAAAATCTACTACCACAATCATTTCGATAAACAAAATTCAAAAAATCTTATACTTTTGACGGAAATATATGTATGTTGACCACAAATTAACATAATTTTTAAATAAAAACGCGTAATTCGTTGAAAAAAATATTCTGACACCACCAAAACACGCAATTTCATTGAAAAATATATATATGTTGTCCACAAATTAACATAAATTTGAATAAAAACACGTAATTTTGTTGAAAAAATGTTCTGGCCCCGTCATTTCACTTAAAATTTTACAAAACTGCCATCATAACACTTGAAATTATACAAAATATATGCATGTTGATCACAAATTAACATAAACCTGAATAAAACACACAATTTCGTTGAAAAATTTGCAAATGTTTTACACTTTTTATAAAATGTGTCGCTCAAAATTAAAAGAAATCACAATTTTTAAATTATATCACGCCAATATGAAATCGTAGATTGATTTTTTTTGAAATTTTACACTTTGTAACTGTAAAATAACTGCAAATACTAATATTTTAGCTTTAGACTTTGTAATTATTGCAGATTCGAGAAAAAAACAAAGCAGAGTAGAAATAAAAAACACAAACACTTTGTAATAAACAAATATATTGTTCTTATTTCGTATAATACTTAATAATTTAAATATAAATGTACAGCAGAATGTCTTATTTCTAAAAATTCGCTAGCAATTTACAAAACTGTAGTTTGAGGTGCACGACATTTCAAATTAAAAAGACTGCAAGTAATAAAATCAGAATTTCATTGTGTAATTTTAAAGTTTAAGATGCACCCAATCTAGAATTCCCTTCGTTTTTGGTGTTAATGACATCTGCCTTAGAGGCGTTTTTCTAACGGCCCTTTTTTGGAGGCGTTTTCTTATCGGCGTTCTTCTGACTGAACCTTTTTGATGTGGACTTGGATGAGTAGCTGGTGTTTTTAATTTATATTCTAAATCAGAATCGCAGTTATCAGTTTCCATTTCGGTTTTTCCTGTAGTACCAGTCGGGGTTGGCTTCTTTTGCTGTTTAGGTTTAGCTAGCAGCACATTAGCAACGTTAAGGTCTTTGATGTAATCAGCAAACTGTAGGCGTCCGGGTGGATTAATAGTTTTTCGAGGCCGCAGAGTGTCGTGAATTAAATCGACTATGTTAGACGCCGGTAAAATTTCACCCTTTATAGTAACGGTGCCCTTATGATCCCAGCTCACATCGCTTGAGGTACTCAAAATGCGTAGGAAAACTTCAGCTTTTTTCTTAAAAGTTTTGGGAAGTGTAGATAAAATAACGGCATTTGATAGGCTGTCACTGGTTGTTTCAATAGGTATTTTGATTGGCTGCCGCGCCTGGTTTGTGAAATGAAGGAATCGTTGTAACACTTGATTGTAGTCGATCCATTTATCGTGATCAGTTAATTTGGACTTTAAAACTTTTTGCATTTCGTCATCAAGCTGTGATAATATATTTTTCTCCGCATCATCGCCAGACTTAAGACGTTGGACAAATTCCGGCGATACAATCAACATCTTCCGCTCTTTGTCCATTTTAGTCGAAAAGGAGCTCAGTCGTTTGTTCTAGTAGAGCCGTCATGAATAAACTAGCTTAAAATCAAGACTTTCATAATAAATATATTAAAAAAAATATGACAGGTACGGGAATCAAACCCGTATTCTCTCTCGAGATCAGAACTTGAATCTGACGCCTTAACCATTCGGCCAACCTGCCTCCCTATATAAACGACCACTCTCTGCATAATTAAGAAAACATCTAGTTTAAAACCCTTCTATTTGCAATTTCAAACAATATTTCATATAAATTAAGCCATGTACAAATTTCTAAATCGGTTTTGATATATATTTTATCGAAAGACTTGACCCTCAGATGCCGTTTTATTATTTGTCGTGATGCGGCATCGCTGAATTTACAAGAGCCATCCTGTCTGCTGTGTGACGTACGCAGTGTCTCCATCCCATTTTATTTTAAAATTCTATAAAACCAGAGGTCCAAACTGCTGCCGCATCAGGTAATAGAGTACAATGGTTTAAAACGTGTTAGTGCGGCATCAGTCGGGCCTCTGGTTTTATAGAATTTTAAAATAAAAAGGGATGGAGACATTGCGTACGTCACACAGCAGACAGGTTGGCTCTTGTAAATTCAGCGATGCCGCATCACGACAAATAATAAAAGGCAGCTGAGGGTCAAGTCTTTCGATAAAATATGTATCAAAACCTGATTAAGAAATTTGTACATGGCTTAATTTATATGAAATATTGTTTGAAATTGCATGCAGAAGGCTTTTTAAACTAGATGTTTTCTTAATTATGCAGAGAGTGGTCGTTTATATAGGGAGGCAGGTTGGCCGAATGGTTAAGGCGTCAGATTCAAGTTCTGATCTCGAGAGATAATACGGGTTCGATTCCCGTACCTGTCATATATTTTTTAATATATTTATTATGAAAGTCTTGATTTTAAGCTAGTTTATTCACGACGGCTTGATACGATCGTCAGCCGGAATTTAAAAATTAAGCCGGCACATAAACACTCGCATCGATGTTAAAATTATGAGGGGGCCATAAATTGCCCCTAAAGCTTAAAGAAACGAACGTTCTCGGGCCTCGCCTTTCTATGACAAGCGACCGCCGTTAAACGGGAGTTCGGAAGTCCGTTTGACGCGAGCTGATAATTTCTAAAATAACAAGCACAGATGACAAATTTCTCGAGCCCCTGCAATCGCCGTATCCAGTGTAACAAAGCTGAAGATGCCCTTAACCGGACAAAGCCGGGTTTCCTCTTTGCGCGCGGACGGAAGTAATAAAACAAGTCCATTAAAAACTCAAGCAGTTGACTCCTTCAAAAACGTCAGAACAAACTACTCAAAAAAATCCCATAGAGCAGGGAAACAAAAGCTTAAGCTACATAATTCACGGAACTCGGGAAGGCAAGCATGGTCAACAGGTCCACGACGACGGAGGTACAAAACACCGATCACCAGGGGCCATAAATTAACTGGCTGGCATAATGAAGGCTTGAAAAGGCCGGAGCCCAATCGCCCTAACGGCCGCACGCTTTTCAATCGCCAAAATCAGCCTTAAAAGCGCCAAGGGTAAAATAGTGAATATTCAGAAATAGCAATATCTATTTTAATTAAGGCTGTACAAATAATTGAACTCTAAGTGTTGGGAATCGAAGGTTGCGCAATATTTACAAGGAAGCCGACGGACGGCAGCCCAGCGCAGAATCTGGCGAATGAGCAGGCCGCGGAGGGAAATACGTTTGGAAATTACACAGTCGCCACGGAGTAATTAAGCGGCGAGTTATATTTATCCCAATCAGGCCGTGTTGGGTATCAAAATTTAAGTTTTTTGTCCGGCAAGACGATGCAGCTAAAATCAAACCGCTAATTAGACGCGCCGGGAAATTAGCATGACGCCTTGCACAATTGCCTAAATGAATGCCCCCAGAAATCTGTCTTCACGCCACGGGCCAATAAGCATCGAGGGAGGCAGCTACCCCGGGGTTCAGGCCCTTTAAATAGAGAAACCCTGGCCTTAGGAAAGGACTCTGCCTCGGCGGGTCGAACAAGCAGCCATCCAAGGATCAACAGCCACCTCCAGGAGTTCCAGCCAACTCGAAGGAAGCTGCCTAGCTTGGACTGCCGCTCACGGACTAGCCGCCTCTCTGGACTCTGCTGCTCCCAGACTAGCTGCCTATTTGGACTCTGGCGATTCAGGAAAGCTGCCCCTTCTGGACTCTGCCGTTCACGGAGCTCTCGTCCACGCTGGACTTAGAGCATATCACCTCCGTTGGACTTAGCACCGCCGTCTCCGCTGGACTCAGCCGCCTGCCGTCTTCGAGGAACTTGGACGTCGAGCCACTTCAGCCGCCGCCCCCGAGAGGACAGTCATCGTTTGCGCCCGCCGCCTACGCCTTTCCCGGACGTCGAGCCCCTTCAGCCGCCGCCCCCGAGTGGAAGACAAGCGCCCGCTCCTGCAGCCCCAGCCGCTTCTAGGACGCTGCGCCCTTCAACCGCCGCCTCCAAAGGATCCCACCAGCCGGACGCTGAGCCACTTCCGCAGCCGCCTCCAAGAGGACGATCATCGCCTGTACCTGCCGCCTACGCGTTCCCAGGACGTCGAGCCACTTCAGCCGCCGCCCCCCGAGAGGACGATCAACGCCCGCGCCTGCCGCCTACGCCGTTTCCAGGAGGTCGAGCCCCTTCAGCCGCCGCCCCCCGAGAGGAAGACAATCGCCCGCACCTGCCGCCTACGCGTTCCCAGGACGTCGAGCTTCTTCAGTCGCCGCCCCCGAGAGGAAGATCATCGCCCGCACCTGCCGCCTACGCGTTCCCCGGACTTCGAGCTCCTTCAGCCGCCGCCCCCAAGAGGACGGCAAGCGCGCCCGCTCCTGCAACCCCAGCCGCTTCTAGGACCCTGCGCCCTTTAGCCGCCGCCTCCGAAGGATCCCACCAGCATCCGACCACGGACACCAATCCGCCATCTTCTTTTTCTGGGTTATATGTATATTATTCTCTAGTTTTAAGTTAATCTGTACAAAATAATAACTATAATAGATTTCTCTCCGAGTAATCAACTGTTTAACAGAGGGTAACGCCTCCTTTCCTCTTTCGACTGCCGCCATTTTTACCACCGCCCCGTTGAGCTAGTTGGAGGTGTGTTAGGCTCTACTAGAACAAACGACTGAGCTCCTTTTCGACTAAAATAGACAAAGAGCGGAAGATGTTGATTGTATCGCCGGAATTTGTCCAACGTCTTAAGTCTGGCGATGATGCGGAGAAAAATATATTATCACAGCTTGATGACGAAATGCAAAAAGTTTTAAAGTCCAAATTAACTGATCACGATAAATGGATCCAGTACAATCAGGTGTTACAACGATTCCTTCATTTCACAAACCAGGCGCGGCAGCCAATCAAAATACCTATTGAAACAACCAGTGACAGCCTATCAAATGCCGTTATTTTATCTACACTTCCAAAACTTTTAAGAAAAAAGCTGAAGTTTTCCTACACATTTGAGTACCTCAAGCGATGTGAGCTGGATCACAAGGGCACCGTTACTATAAAGGGTGAAATTTTACGGCGTCTAACATAGTCGATTTAATTCACGACACTCTGCGGCCTCGAAAAACTATTAATCCACCCGGACGCCTACAGTTTGCTGATTACATCAAAGACCTTAACGTTGCTAATGTGCTGCTAGCTAAACCTAAACAGCAAAAGAAGCCAACCCCGACTGGTACTACAGGAAAAACCGAAATGGGAAACTGATAACTGCGATTCTGATTTAGAATATAAATTAAAAACACCAGCTACTCATCCAAGTCCACATCAAAAAGGTTCAGTCAGAAGAACGCCGATAAGAAAACGCCTCCAAAAAAGGCCGTTAGAAAACGCCTCTAAGGCAGATGTCATCAACACCAAAAACGAAGGGAATTCTAGATTGGGTGCATCTTAAACTTTAAAATTACACAATGAAATTCTGATTTTATTACTTGCAGTCTTTTTAATTTGAAATGTCGTGCACCTCAAACTACAGTTTTGTAAATTGCTAGCGAATTTTTAGAAATAAGACATTCTGCTGTACATTTATATTTAAATTATTAAGTATTATACGAAATAAGAACAATATATTTGTTTATTACAAAGTGTTTGTGTTTTTTATTTCTACTCTGCTTTGTTTTTTTCTCGAATCTGCAATAATTACAAAGTCTAAAGCTAAAATATTAGTATTTGCAGTTATTTTACAGTTACAAAGTGTAAAATTTCAAAAAAAATCAATCTACGATTTCATATTGGCGTGATATAATTTAAAAATTGTGATTTCTTTAATTTTGAGCGACACATTTTATAAAAAGTGTAAAACATTTGCAAATTTTCAACGAAATTGTGTGTTTTATTCAGGTTTATGTTAATTTGTGATCAACATACATATATTTTGTATAATTTCAAACGTTATGATGGCAGTTTTGTAAAATTTTAAGTGAAATGACGGAGCCAGAACATTTTTTCAACAAAATTACGTGTTTTTATTCAAATTTATGTTAATTTGTGGACAACATATATATATTTTTCAATGAAATTGCGTGTTTTGGTGGTGTCAGAATATTTTTTTCAACGAATTACGCGTTTTTATTTAAAAATTATGTTAATTTGTGGTCAACATACATATATTTCCGTCAAAAGTATAAGATTTTTTGAATTTTGTTTATCGAAATGATTGTGGTAGTAGATTTTTTCAATGAAATTGCTATTTCTTTTAATTTTGAGCGATGCATTTTATAAAAAGTGTAAAACATTTGCAAAATTATGTATAGTTTATGTAACATGATGTCGATTTTTGTAAAAATTTATGTGAGATGGCGTGTAATTGTGTGATTTTTGTTCAATTTTCGTCGTGTGTTTAGTAAAAATGTCGTTTTTTGTATAATTTCAAGTGACATGATGACAGTTTTTGTATAATTTATATGAAAAATGTCGTTTTTTGTATAATTTCAAGTGACATGATGACAGTTTTTGTATAATTTATATGACATGATGTCGATTTTTGTGAAAATGTATGTGAGATGGCGTGTAATTGTGTGATTTTTGTTCAATTTTCGTCGTGTGTTTAGTAAAAATGTCGTTTTTTGTATAATTTCAAGTGACATGATGACAGTTTTTGTATAATTTATATGACATGATGTCGATTTTGTGAAAATTTATGTGAGATGCTGTATGACTGCGTGATTTTTGTTCAATTTTCATCGTGTATTGAATGAAAATGTCGTTTTTTGTATAATTTCAAGTGATATGATGACAGTTTTTGTATAATTTATGTGACATGATGTCGATTTTTGTGAAAATTTATGTGAGATGCTGTATGATTGCGTGATTTTATTCAAATTGTTGTTACTTTGGGGGTCAACACATACGTCTTTTCGTAATTTTTGAGTGTTTTTATTCAAATTTATTTTCATTTGTCGTCAACACGGACGTATTTTCGTAAAATTTTACTATTTTTTCGATGAAAGTTGTATAAAAAATATTGTTTTTTTGTCGTTTTTGCAGAATTTAATGTGACAAGATGCCGATTTTTATAAATTTTCTACGTATTTTCGTAATTTTGCGTGCTTTTATTCAAATTTATTTTATGTTTAGTTGACAAATGTCATAATTAAAATTAGTCAAGCCTTCTCCAATACTTGCTAATATAAGCCGTTCACGATCTTTTTGGGTCAGGTGAGGCTATGACCATCTAGTAATTTTGTTGGCAGTACCTCTGCGGCAACTAAACTCCCTAATGCAAACTGACACTTTTTCTGTTAGGTTAGGTTGTTTTCAGTTTAAGGTTATATTTCTGAATAGGTACATTGTTGCCGGATCTCTCTCTAGTCTCTACATCAACTCGTGTTCTTTTAGATCTGGTCTGTCCTTTTTAAACTGCAACTAACATCGTTTAATGGAAATTTTTTGTTGTAACAAAATTATATTGGGCATTTTGATTTTTCCTTTGACGGAAATTAAAATTACTTTTACACTTGATAAAGCATTTATTTTCTTACGAATATTAAAATAATAAGTTTGGCAATGTGGTGGCAAGAAAATGTCGAACAGACACTGACAGAAAAAAAGTTGCATCCGCTACATCACCGAATGAGTTAGTCCAGCATGAAAAGAAAAATAATAGCCAACTCTGTCCCAAAAAGGTCGTGAACGGTTATATGTTTATCTCTTTCTTACTCAAGCAATACGTATATCTTCTTGTTCATGTTATTGCTGATATATATAATTGTGACCGATCGCCCAGCGACCCTGAGACTATGACATGTTTTCTAATTACACATAACGACATGGCCGAGACCTGCGTCGCAATCTCTAACGGACAAATATTTGTTAAGTCACTCATATATTAGCGCCAAAATTAAAAAATAACCGCCGCGTAATTATGATTTCGCTATATATAAAGTAATTATTTCTATTCACATAGTTAGCATCGGTTAAAAAATAATTCAACCTCTTTATACAACCGAAAATTCGCCATGTTATGGCATTTCAAATATGAAAATGGATAATAACCGCTAAACTCAAATTTGTAACCCGTATATTTTACGATAGAACTTGCCTCTTTCCCGTATAGCTTTAAAATTTTCGCCTGTCTTATAAAATAATTTAATAAAAACTAAAACGATTAATTTAATTGATCAACAAGTCGATAGGAAATTTCCAGCTATATACTAGGCGACAAACCATTCTTAACGGACAGAATACGCGTATTTATATAAGAGACTAAAATAATCTGGTGAAATCACGGGCGAAATCAATTTTTTAAAAAATGCATCTACCTTTAATCACATCAAGCTGCACATTTCAGTTCTTAAAATTTAAATTTTCGAAAAAATTAGTTGTTTAAAACACAGACTCGTAGCGTCACAGTAGTGAAATGGCTTTCCGATAAACACATTAAATCTGAAGCAGCTCCGTGGTGTTGTGGCACTAATGGGTGTAGCTAAATTTGTGCAACACGAACGTAAGGGGTTCAAATCCCGGTCGGGCTGAGATTTTTTTAAATTCAAATATTTCCGCGAGTGAATGCAAGAGAGAGACAGCAGCTTCGAAGAGCGAGATAGATCTATCAGTTTGAATTTCAAATATTTCCGCGAAAATTCAAAATTAAAAACAACCGCCGTGAGAAATGCGCGCGCACCAAGATGGCCGACGCCCCGGGAAGTTTAAAAAATTAAACTTAGAAAAAAAATCTGAAAATTTAAATTCAAATATTCGCGCCAGAAAACCAAGATGGCCGACACCCGGGAGATTTAAATTCAAAAAATTGAACTTAGAAAAAAATCTGAAAAAATTTAAATTTAAAATATTCGCGCCAGAAATCCAAGATGGCCGCCGAAGTCCGACGCGTAATTTAATCGGAAGCTAATGCGTAATTTATTCAGTAGCACATGTGAAAATTAATTAAATCAAACCGCGAAATTAATTAGATCAAACCGCGAAATTAATTAGATCAAACCGCGAAATTAATTGGGTCAATCCGCGAATCAAAACCGCGAAATCCGCGAATTAAACCGCGAATCCGCGAATCAAATAAAAAGTGGAGGGGCGAACCGCCCCCTTTCTACTTATGCATATTGATTATCGAATACATCTCCGCTCGGTGAATTGTGTTTTCTTCGATTTGAGCTTCTAATTGTTTTATTCTTGATAATAATGTGTATTGGTCAACTCTCAGTGTACTAATAGTTTTGTTTACTTTATCGAGTATTTGTTCCGTTGTTGATATTTGTTCAGTTAGAATTTTGTCCTGGGATTCCTGTCTTTTTCGTAGTTCTTCAATTGCTTTTTCGATTTTTTCTCCATCAGTCGAATCTAAGTTCCCAGTTAGGAATTTGAAAACTGTTCCTAGGCCGTCGATTAAGCCTCGTTTATTTCTTGTAAGAAATAGTTGATTTAATTTTCGTTTAATTTCAGATGAGGTTATTTAGCAGGGTTTGGTAATTTTAAAGTTCTTTATCGTATGTATGTCCGTGAGGTAAATTTGTAAATGCACTTTTCATTCGTTGAATGTTTAACTCCAACCATTTGTATTCTTCTATTATTGAAGTATAGTCGATATTTTTTATTAGTGTCCATTCGTCTACTTGATTTCTTGCTTTTCCGAGTTTATGTGGGAATAAACCGGGATTATTTTCAATTTTCGTAATTACTGGCTTGTCGAGGGTAGAGATGACGGTGATACAGGTGGTTCTGTAACAATGGGTTTACTTAGTTCGTCTAAATGCCTAGATTTCTTTTTATTATTTTTGTCTAATAAAGTAGCTATTCCTTTATCGTTGATTGAACTTATAGTATATGGTCCATCGTATTGAATTCTAGCTTTATTCCTGGCGTTGGTTTTAATAAGCACTTTGTCATTGATGTTAAATGTAATTTTCTTAGAGTTGTTTTTATTGTTTCTTTTTGTTATTAACTTTTCCTTTTCACGTTGCATTCTTTGTTGTAAAACGCCGTAAAATGTTGTTATCTTTTTCTGATGGTCGTTAAGATAATCTTCGTAATATTTTTCGGTAAGGTGTATATCGAATGGGTCTCTGACGGCTGTATGTCCGTATATTATTTCTAAGGGTGTAAATTTTGTTTGGGAATGGATAGTATTATTGTATCCTATTAATGCATATTTAATTACTTGTTTCGGTAGCTCCTTGGGATGTTGGATTTTTATAATTCTGTAGTTTTCTATTAAAGTAGAATGCACTCTTTCAATCATACCGTTGGATTTATGATTTAAAGGGGTCGTTACGTGAATTTTAATTTTATGTAGATTTAAAAGATTTTTAATTGATTCGTTTGCAAGTTCCGTTCCTCCGTCCATGGTTATTTTAGTAGGTGCTCCATATTGAGATATAAAGGTGATTAGATTTTCAGCTATTTCTATGCTATTTTTAGATGTTAAATAGTATGCTTGGCAGAATCTCGAAAATGCATCAATTATTGTTAAAAATGCGTTTTGCTCAATTTGAAACGTATCTATATGTAAATGTTCAAATGGGCGGCTTGGCGTGATTGTAATGTTTAATGGTTCTTCATGTGGTTGGCTTTCGTATTTGGCTTTTTTACAAATTAAACAGTTATTAATATAGCGGGTAACTGTGTCTTCCATATTTTCCCAATAGTATTGACGTTTAAGTGCGTTACAGGTAGCTTGAATACCTCGGTGATTTGTTTTCCCTTCGTGATAATTATTTATAATTTCCCTTTGATCTTCTTTGTTGATCACATGTATAACTCTGTTTACGCATTTATAAAAGTGCGGTTCTTGATTTTTGAAGTGGGTCGTTATAATTTCACAAGTTATTTGATAAAACTCTTCGTTGGGAAATAGGCAATAATAAACTTTGTTAGGTATACAATATTCCTTAAGGAATTGAAATATATTGGTCCTAATATTTGCTTCTCCTATGTAGGCGGTTATTACTTCGTTTTTCCCTTTATGTTCCCTTTTTGATTTATGTGATTTGCCATGAATAGTGGTAAAGATTATTTGATTGCGTTTCGTGTCTAAAGCGTCTTCACAAATAGGTATGGTAGATGTTGATTCCAATTGCGTATGCATCGTATTTATTGATTGATTGTCTTCTGATATTTCTGGTACAGCTTGAACTTCTTGGTTTGAACTCGAGGGTGTTTCGTTAACATGTTCAATGGAGGTCTCGTTTATTACTTCATTTAATAAGTCTTCCATGGTGGTATCGAAATTAACGATCATTGATTGTGTGTCAATAGGATTCAATTTTATGCGTGATAGCGCATCAGCGTTCGTGTTATTTTTTCCTTTTTTATAAATAACATCATAGTCGAATTCTTCCAGTCTAAGTCGCCATCTTGCAAGTTTAGAATTTGGTTCTTTTAATGAATTAAGCCATTGTAATGGTTTATGATCCGTGATGATTTTGAATTTTTGTCCATAAAGGTACGGTCTGAAGTATTTAGTTGCCCAAATTATTGCTAATAATTCTTTCTCGATTGTTGAATATTTTTCCTCTGATTCGTTTAACGTTCTTGAAGCGTATGAAACGGGTAAATCCTTGCCTATAGGTCCTTGCGAAAGTACGGCTCCAATTGCAAAGTTGGATGCTTCTGTAGTTAGATTAAATTCCTTTTCAAAATCTGGGTATTGAAGTATAGGTTTGTTGCATAAAATAGTTTTACATTTTTCGAAAGCTTCTTTATATTCCGGTGATAACATAACTACTGCTCCTTTTTTCAAACATTTAGTTAGTAGTTTCGTTAATTTTGCAAAATCCTTAATAAATTTTCGTTAATAACCTAGGAGTCCTAAGAATCCTTTTATTTCCTTTTGAGTTTTTGGTATAGGATAGTTTTTGATAGCCTTTATCTTATCGGGGTTGGGTTCCACACCTTCGGGGGTGATAATGTGTCCTAAATATTGAACTTCTCTTTTTAGAAGCTCGCTTTTGTCTAATTGGATTTTAAAATTTGTCTTTCGTTGTCGCAGAAATACTTCTTTTAATCTGGAAATGTGTTCTTGGAGTGATGTCGAAAAAATAATGATGTCATCAAGGTATACTAAACATTTTTCGTTTTGGATACCTCGTAGTATGTTGTCCATAACTCTTTGAAACGATGACGGCGCATTTTTAAGGCCGAAAGGAACCCGTTTGAACTGGTAATGTCCATTTTCTGTATTAAATGCGGTTTTAGGGATGTCCTTTTGTTCTACTTCGATTTGGTGAAATCCTGAAGCTAAGTCAAGTGTTGTAAAGTATTGGCATTTTCCTAATTTGTCAAGTAAATCATTGATATTAGGCAATGGGTACTTGTCGATAGTTTTTTCGTTTAGTTTTCGGTAGTCGATAACTATTCTCCACTTTTGTTTTCCTGATGCATCGACCTTTTTTGGAACAACCCAAAGAGGTGAACTCCATGGTGATGTTGATGGTTCGATTATTTGGTCTTTCAACATTTTGTCAATTTGTCGCCTTACTTCTTTCTTATGTACTTCTGGATATCGATAATTCTTAGTATATATAGGTGTTTCGTCAGTTGTCCTAATTTCGTGTTTAATTTGGTTTGTAAAGAACAGTGGAATTTGGTCGCAATAGAAAATATCTTTGAAGTCTTCACACAGATTTTTTATTAATGTAGCTTCCTCGCTGTTTAAATGTTCGAAGCGTAGTTGTTGTAAATTTTCTCTTTGTATCCTTTTAATATTGCATGGTGATGCTGAATGGTCGATCGATGACTCCTGATAATTTAGCGATAGGGTGTCATTATTTTCTTCCACGATTTCGATAGGTATAGGGTTCGTTATGGTGTGTGTTATTTCTTGATCACTAGTATTGATTACTGATGTAGTTGCAAAATAATTTTGCACTGTGACATATGAAGTCGGAATTTCTAAATATTTGTTTAATTTTGTATGTTCAATTATTCCCTCATGAATGTTCCTATTTACAGGTAATTTTACAAAACATTCTGATCTTGCTGGTATTGTAATTTTATGATTCGAATCTTGATTGATTATTTCCATTGGATATAATCGGATGTGGGCCTGTGGTGTTTTCAAAAGGCTTTCCTCAAAATTTATTGTTGCTTTTAATTTCTTTAGCAAATCTATTCCAATGAGTCCGTCGTATTTATTGTCGAAATTAAATAGATAAAATTTATGAGTTAACGGCACTTTAAATATTGATGGTAATTGAATAGTTGCAGTTTCTTGATGAGATGAAATTTGGTGTGCTGTCTGAATTTGGAACGGTTCTTCTACAATTAACTCCGGGAAATATTTATATGCTACTTCTGGTTTGATAAGAGTTCTAGATGCTCCGGTGTCGATTAAAAAGTTTGATTTGAGTTGTGGAATGTAAATACATGGTAACGTTGAATTTTGGTTGTTAACTTCTATGATTTCTACTGGTGATTGATCATTTATTGGTTGCTCTACGTGTCGTCGTTGTTCTGGGCAGGTAAAGTAAAATCCTGTTCTTCGTAGTAATTATCCTCTTCTTGTTCCTCTTCGTAATAACACTCCTGAATGCTGTCCTCTTCCTCGGGGTCCTATTGAAAGTGTAACTCCTCCGAAATAAAGTTTCTAGGTTGGTTGGACTGCCTAATGTATGATGTAGCTCTAGGTGTAAACGAATTCCGTGCTGAAGGAATAAATCCATTTGGTGGTTGTATTGTTCTTCTGGTGTTACTCGAACTAGTGTCCATTGGTGTTGGTTTTGGTAGATGCCTAACTTCTGTGTTTCTGGGTGCAAATACATTTCGTTGTTGAGGCTGCTGCTGCTGTTGCGGTCTCGAATGAATTGAAAAATTATTTCTTTGTATAGGTTGTGGCATTTGATGTGTGTAACTGGGAAATTGGTTAAAATTTCTTGGTGCTAGTTGCCATGCCTGGCTCGGATTGCTTAGCCTTAAATTATACGGTGGAAATGGTTTTTTAATTTGTTTTTTATATTGTTCTGATGAGTCTCGATTTTTGTTGTAATTTACATTTTCCTCTTCTATTAAATATTTAATTGCGATGTCAAGAGTAGTTGGTCCTCTGGCTCGTAAGAAACTTCCCATAGGCTCCTTGAGTCCGGTTAAAAATGCTTTTAGTGTTAAACTGTCGTAAAGCGTTCTTTTCGTTGCTCGAACTGCTGCGGTTGGTTCGTTTAATTGCACGTTGGAATACAATAAACTTTTAACTTGCTGGCATTTTTCAAAATACTCCTGCGCTGTTTCGTTTTTCTGCTTTAATAGCATGAGATCCCTTAGCAATGAATCCTCAGATCTCTGGTCCGCAAACGATTGTTATAATAGCGTTTTTAATGCTATCCAGGTTGGTATTTCACGTCCGCTTGTAATTAACAATGCTCTGCCGGTTAGTTTTGTTCGCAGTGCAGATAATAATAATGTTTGTAGAAAAGCGTCTCCTTGTCCTTCAGGAAAGAAATGCGTCATTATAACTTCGGCGGCTCTCACGTACTCCGATAGTTTGTAAGAAGTGCCATCAAATTCTGGTACTGTCTTGAGATACTTCAAATGAAATGCTTGTGCCATATTTACTGGTACTGCGGAAGGTACTTCTTGAATATTTACATTTTCGAAAAGCTAGACAAGCTCGTCGTTTCCTTGCATAAAATTTTAATTTGTTCGCGAATAATTTGCTTATTTGCTACCTAACGTTTAACAGTTCTAAATCTTAAAATTAAACGTCGTTTTATTGCTTCGCAACAAGTGAATGGTGTATTTACTCCCTTTTAGGAAACCAATGGACTTGCTTTAAAGCGGGGCTTGCAATTTCATTATTAGAAATCCTACGCATGCAGTGCTAGCACAGTAAGAGATTAAGTTACTCTATCAGTAACGCTCACTGGTCTGGCTTACAGCTAACTGCACCTGAATTTGTTTAAGAGTTCCAATGGCTAATAACGAACACAATTATTAACAACAATTCTCCTGAGAATGTGTTGATAAATCAATTGAATTCTGTTATTAGATGCTTAAAGTAAAATGATTATTTTAACAACTTTGCTCCAAAATGAGCGGTTATATCTAGCAAAATAAAGCCACTTTTGCACTTGCTAATAAAATTTATCTTACATTAATATCGTTGTAATTGTACTCATGTTCCTTGAGTACGTGACTGGACCCAGCGATGCTAGTCCGGGGCGTTGTCACCTCGTGCGGGCTCAGCGTACTCGATTTTTGAAGGGCTGGTCCTGCGTTGTAGGGCTCTCTGGGCGATTTTGAGCCTGTTGAGTCCTGGATTGTTGAATGAAGGCTCTGGCTCTCGAATGTGGACGATTCTGGTTCCCCTCTTCGAATTACAGATGGCCAATTAAGTGTTGAAACACAAAATTAAAGCGATTTTTGTCTTTAGTTTTTCACCATCCTACCGACTGCGCCAATATAATTTACGAAACTTGTCAAATCAAAAAATTAATTTATTCAAGTTACGGAGTTACAAAATTCAGTTTACAATGTGTCTACTAGATGCTAACTGACATAAGAACTGCCTAAGTACAGTGTGCACATGCTTATATAACATTTCTTATCACTAAATATTCTAAGAAGCTGGGGCTGGGAACTACTTCGTAAGCATTTACCCAACATATCACTTAACATAATCTGCGCAAACATTACATAATAGTAATCGACTTGAAAGGAAGCATTTTTAACGATTCATTCATGTAAATATTAATATATGGAAAAAGTATTCTAAAAGCATCAATAAATCATTAGATTAATATAATCGATAGATAGGTTTATCGATATAGTCGATACATGAATATACTAATGATTCATTAAAGCGATATATTAAAAATATATTGATTATTGTTTTTTTTAAATTAATATTTATTAATGGTTGTGCTTGGAAACTTATTCCAATGGTAAAGGAAAAGGATGGTGCAACAGAGGCTATTGTTGCAGGCGTGACGGCCTCCAGAGTACGGGATAATTAAAGATGGAAAACTGTATAAAGTGGTTGATTTTATTTAATGATGAGGTGAAAATGTTATCTTCCTTCTTCGATTACTAAGGTTTGAGTCATTGTTTTATTTATTTGCGATATTACTTCTGCTTTCCCATGGTACATTAGACTGAGCCCTTTGTCATAGGCGGTGTCTTGTAGTAATAACATACTATTCCTTCATAAACGGAATTTACACAATGACTGTTGTATATTCACATGGAACTCCGGAATTTAAGCTGATTTACTTTTCTTCCCATTTTACTGTAGCATAGTATTCCTTTTTATTGCTGCAGTTACTATAACTTTTGACTAAGAGTGAACGTCTTCATTGTACGATCCTCATTCGCATTTGGCGTCGTCCGTTACTTCACGTACTACTCTTCATATTGCTGTAGTGGTACCATTAATTAATATTTTTCGTATTAATTTAGTATAAATTCTTATATATTCGTATCTATATATGTACGCTTCGCTATTCTTCTTGTCATGGTGCCTTAATAACGGTTTTTGACCTTCGTATACCTTTGAGGAACTACAATGCATCCCACATTGGGGTATTGTACTGGTACCTTAAAAGCGGTTGTCTTATTTTCGGCTACCTTTCCGGAACCTGAATGCATCTCCCATTGGGTTAAATTTCGTGTAACCTCTACCAAAAATGTGTAACCTTTTTGCTGCTTAAATTCATTCCTTTGTATGACTTGAACCTTTATAGATTTTTCCTTATGGATTTGGGCAATCGGCTATGCCCTGGATGGATACTGATGTAATGTTGTTGAGGTTGTTTCTTTGCACGTTATGATCACGAAGTTGTACGCGCACTATTCACTTGGTATTAATGTCACCAATGGTAGCATTTTTGTTAACCTAACCATAATATGAATTTTGTATAAGTAATTTTTCTAATTACCAAATTAAATCCATTAGTTAAAATCAGATCTTTGATATAACCATTAACATTGATACTTTAATGAGAAACATAAAACAAGTTGATAATAGTTGAAAATTAAAAAAATATATTCATATGTAATGTAAAATTGGTTCATGTTTGCTTAAGTAACCGTTTATTGTTTTAGCTTCCCATGCATATTATTAATAATCAAACAAGTTTATGTTTAAAATTTGTTTTAACTTAATTATAAATCTCATTATTCTATTTTCCTTACGTAACTGTACCCTAATATCTACTTTTGAAATTATTGTAATTATTTATCTTTCGGTGCCGAATAAGAAAAGTTTTTTTGTTATTGTATTAACCCATTTTACTAAGCTTGACCTTGAAAAATACACTGGCCAGCGTTCCTTTACTTTTACTCAAGCATCGTTAAAATCTGGAGTACTAAGATTGTATTTATTTATTTTTTTTGCTTTTTCTTATTTGTTCCTTACTTTCGGATGTTTAATAGTCGCCTTTTACGACCCACCAGACTCCTAGGCGGTGGAAATATTCTAAACCCCGTTTTCCACTTAGGGAATAAACTTTTTTAACGTTCGGATCCCTTTCGGATCCTGGATGATTGACGTGTACTCCGCCTTGATTGATGGACCCCAAATTTTTGTTGATTTTGGAAACTAGATTTCTGGTTTGTCGATTTACCTCTAATTTCCAGTTCCTATTTTTCCTTTCTTTGTCTAACCTCTTTTGAACTTCCCTACACTGATCTAGCCCTTGTAAAATTCTTAAACTCACGTCTTTGGGCTCAGGATTCTCAACATTTTCTTCTTCGTCACTTACTTCTGATTCGCTTATCTCCCAGTCGTTTAAAGGATTGTTAACTTCCTCGTTCGAGAAGAACTGTAAGGAATTTGGTCGAATTTTTAAACTTTTATCTGTGCTAAAGCCTTTGCATAGCTTTAACCTATTAGCATGCACCATTTATTCTTTATTTTTATATAATTCTTTAATTTTGAAAGTTACTGGGCCTTTTTGCTCTATGTTTCGAAACGGTCCTATCAAAGGTTTCATTCACTTTTTTGATAATCCTATTTTTGATGTAGGATCGTATAAATAAACCAAATCTCATATTTGTACTTTAACTTCTTTTCTTTTCTTATTATATTGAACTTCTCGTTGTTTCATTGCTTTCTTTAAATTTTCTTTTACTAAATTAATTTACATTTAAGTTTGTCATTAATTCTGACATGGGTTTCGACCATGTATTAAAAAGTATGGCGAGACACCTGTAGAGGAATGTGTCCAAAAATTTGAAAATACGGGATCCATTCGTTCCAATCTTCTTGTCCTTTTTGATTAATATTCATAGCCAAAAAGTCTTTTAAAACCCGATGTATGCGTTCAATGGCGCCATTACTGGCCACATGATACGCCGTTGTTTGTGAATGATTTATTCGTAAACATTTTAGAAGTTCTTTCATTACTTGTGATAAGAAGTTTGTGCCTCTATTGGAGATTAATTTTTTCATTGTGCCATGACGAGCTATTACAGTAGTGAATAGAACTTTTGCTACTGTGGTAGCTTTTTGATCCTAAATCGGAATGATTTCAATATATTTGGAAAAGTGATCAATAAAAGTTAGTAAATATTTATTTCCATTAAATGAACTTACAAAAGGACCTGTAATGTCCATAGAACACCGTTCAAATGGTTTTGAAATTTCACAAAAATTTTGAATAGGTGCGGGTTTTAAATGTGGTGATGTTTGCCTTTGATTACAATTGTGACACTTGCTCACATAATCAATGATTTGCTGATTCATATTTGGTAAAAAAAACATCTGATTTTAATATTTAAAATTGTTTTTTGTTGACCTTTGTGACCAAAAATGGGGAGGTCGTGAAAGGCTTGAATAACCTTTTTTACAAATGATTTTGGAATTACTAAGCAATCCGTATTTCCCACATTTTTGTATAATAACTCTTCATTGTCTGTATAAAAGTTGGAATGTTCGGCATCGTTATTGATTTGTTCCCTAGCACTTTGGCAAAAAGTGTCATTGTCTTGTTCCTTTTTAATTAGTGATCTATTCCAAACTGGAATAAATTCTGGTTTCGTTGAATTTATTATATTTACTGTAATATTATTTGGGTTCAACTTATAAATTGTTACTGTAATTGGCGTATAAAATAAATATTTTTAATCATTTCTTATACAATTTCCCGTCCACATGCTATTTGTGGCATAGCTAAAAATTTGTCACCATTTTCAATCATACAATTTTTTAAATTAATTAAAGTGTGCCATAGTGTTTTATACGTTGGCTTAGTGAAATGTTTAGATTTTGTGACTAAATAATAAATATTTCTTTCTGGTAATTTTAAAGCTGCGACTTTGCCTATTAATTTATTTTGATTCTGCAATTCGGTAATTGAACCAAAAATATTTTTGTGTGCAACTGTCAAAAAAGGTCACTTTTTTTGCTTGATTTTGAGTCGTGAAATAGCACATTTGTTTATAGTAAAATAAAGCCTTGACAACGTAAAAAAAAGACTTTTTTTTACCGGCCGACAAAGACTTTTTTTACGGGTCATGATCTTGAATGAAATTAGCTTTTATTAGATAATTCGAACGTTATTTATTAATATGTGAGCAACTACGCAAGCCCTAGTTACCATACCAAAACACACTGCTAAATGTAATTTTATGTAAAGATTCGATCGAAACTTTAATTTTGGTAATTTTTCACAGGCACACAAAATTGTGTATGCCACATGGCCGTGAACTATATGTTTTTTATTCGAATGATTATTTGGCTCGGCCTGCGCCTCGCCAAATAATGTTCATTCTCATAAAAAAAAGTCCTAGTTCACGGCCTTGTAACATAAATAACTATTGAATTCTAAAGCAATGCCTTTGCTCATTGCCCAATTTTGAGAACACAGTGTGCTAGCGCATAATGTTCCGGACAAGTGAATAGATTGCCTTCTTTTTCTGTGACATTTTGAATTATTATTTTATACTCTTTATTTTGTTCCAAAAATTAATCAAACGTTAAAATACATTGACTTTGCTTATTATGTTTTACTTCAATGCAATTTTCCTCGTAAACTCTGCTTAATGCATCTTCGTTACCGCGTTGTTTATCTGGCCTATGCATGATGTTAAAATTATATTCGCCTAATAATAAGGACCCAAATATAGTCGCTATTCACCTTTTATATATATATATATATATATATATATATATATATATATATATATATATTTGGGTAGCTGGTAGGAGCTAAATCTTTAGACGGGTCGACCGGGGATTTGGCACCTCTGGCGCTGGCTGATACTATAAGTAAAAAGTAGGTAGTAAAAATGTCCGACAGCGAAGACTATACGTCAGGGGAGAAGAGGAAAAAGCCAAGTAAAAGCGATGAAGAAAATGTATTCAAGAGAAGCAAAAAAGTAACGCGGTCACCGGAAGAACGCGGGAAAAATGAGATGAAAGAGCTAATAAATACGGTGCTGGCAGAGGTTAGAGAGATAAGAAGGGAAAATAAGGAATGCTAGGAGCAGATAAGTGAGCTTCAGGAAGAGGTAAAACAATTAAAATTGGAAGTGAGAGAATCGCAGCAAAAAATGAGGAAGATGGAGGATAAATTACAAAAAGAGGTAGAAGAATTAAAGTCAAAAGTTAAAGAATCACAGCAAATAACGGAGAAAAGGGAAAATAAGTTGGAGAAGTACGAAAAAGAAAAAAAGAAGAACATTGTAGTGAAAGGATTAAAAATTGATACAACAGACAATAACATGCTCAGAGAAGGAGTGGAAAACTTTATTAGACAACAGCTACAAGTAAACAGTCGTCCTAAAGCGGCTCACAAGATCAATGAGAATATATGTGTCGTTGAAATGAGCAGTTTCGAAGAGAAGGCGGAAGTAATGAAAAATAAGAGTAAGTTAAGAGATTATAAAGAAGCAAAGATCTTTATTGACAACGACCTCACAATTAAGGAGAGAGAAATAAAAAAAACAATAAGGGATGCAGCAAAATTGGAAAAGGAAAAGGGAAAAAGGGTGAAGGTGGGATACAATAAAATTATAATAGATGACACTAAGTGGATGTGGAATCAAGAAAAGAGTGTCCTAGAGGAGAATAAATCTCCTTCAAAAAAGTAACCAATAAAGTAGACGTGGCAGCTGGGCAAGAAGAAAGCAGAATAAACAAAGAGCCCAGCTGTATGAGAATGCAACCAACGGCACCTGTAGAAAACCAAGCAAGGCAAGAGAAGGAGGGAAAGAGAATCAAAATGAAGATACAAACTAAAGAAAGACAAATGTATATAGCAACACACAACGTAAGAGGTACATATGCTGAAGGGGAGTTGCTAAACTTAACGAAGATAATGAGAGAATATAGCATAGATGTTTTGGCAATACAAGAAACAAAGCAGAAGGGAAATAGCACAAATCAATTAAGAGACTATGTATTTTTCAATAGCGGGGACGATAGCAGAATGCTGGGTACAGGCTTTCTAATAAGCAACAGGATGAAGAAGGAGGTGGTAGAATTTAAACCAATATCGAGTAGAATGTGTATGTTGAGAATTAGGAGCAGGTACAGAAAAATAAGCTTTATAAATGCACACGCGCCGTCTGAGGATAAGGAGACTGAAATTAAAGATCAATTTTATGGGAATCTAGAGCAACTGTATAATGGGATTCCAAGATATGATATCAAACTGGTTATGGGAGACGTTAATTCAAAAATAGGGAGGGAAGATATGTACAAACCGACAATAGGAAACCACAGTAAACACGAAGAGACCAACGAGAACGGAAGAAAATTAATAGAGTTTGCGACGGAAAAAGAAATGAGAATAGCAACAACATACTTTCAACACAAAGAGATACATAAGGGTACATGGATAATTCCAAGTACCGGAGATACTAACCAAATCGATCACATACTCATTGAAAATAAACACATGAGAAATATAATAGACGCTAGAAGCCATAGGGGAGCCGACGCAAATAACGACCATATATTAGTTAGAGCTAAAATGAAAAGCAGACAGCCACCGATAGAAAGAAGAAACAATAAACCAAGAAGAAAATTTAAAACTGAAAGACTACAAGAAGAAGAGATAAAATTAAAGTACCAACAGGCTATTCATAATAGTAGACAAGAAAGGGACCAAGGAAATAGTGTGGAAGAAAAATGGAATGATTAGAAAATTTATCAGAAAGAAACATAGGCGATTACCAGTGTGGATTCCGCAGCAATAGATCAACTATAGAACAAATTTTCACAATAAAGCAGATCCAAGATAACAGTTATGAACACAACTTACCGCTAAAAATAATATTTATAGACTTTAAGCAAGCCTATGACTCTGTGAAACGATATAAACTGTATGAGGCACTGAAAGAATTGGGGATATCTACAAAACTGATAAGGTTAATAAAAATGACACTAACAGGAACAGAAGGTAAAATAACAGCAGACGGTTACATTTCAGAAAGTTTCACGATAAATAGAGGATTAAGGCAAGGCGACCCGTTGTCTACCACTTTATTTAATTTAGTACTTGAGATCGTAATAAGAGAAAGTGGGTTGAGAAGGAAGGGAACGCTATATAATCATAAGAACCAGTGTCTGGCGTATGCGAATGACATAGCTATAATGACAAGAACAAAAGAAAATTTAACAGATGCACTGTCAGAGCTAGAGCATGCAGCTAAAGATAAGGGACTAAGGATTAACGAAGGTAAAACAAAATACATGGAGCTAAGAAACAACAAAGCCACACCAACAATATGTAACGAATTGCGATTTAAAGCCAAGGATGGAACTGAATACAAGTTTGAAAAAGTAGAGAACTTTAACTACCTAGGAGTGACAATTAATAGCAATGCTGAGGATAAAATTGAGATTCAAGAAAGAATAGCTAAAGGATCAAGATGTGTAGGAATGTTAAGACAGGTGTTAGAATCGAAGAACGTTTCTCGGAATGCAAAAGTAAGGATATACAGAACTATTATACAACCAACAGTAATGTATGGAAGTGAGCTCTGGAAATTGAACCAAAAAGAAAAAGAAACTTTGGAAATATGGGAGAGGAAAGTTTTAAGGAAGATATATGGAGGACAAAAAGTGGGGGACTTTTGGAGAAGAAGAACCAATCAAGAACTGATGGAAATGTATAAGCAGCCAAAAATAACAAACCTAATAAGGGCACAAAGGATAAGATGGATGGGTCATGTGTACAGACTACCAGCAGAACGAGCGGTTAGACAAGTACTAACAGGTGGCGTGGAGGGAAAGCGAAGAAGAGGAAGACCCAGGACCAAATGGATAGAAGCGGCAGAACGGGACTTGACAGAATTAGGAATAAGAAATTGGAGACCAATAGCCGGGAATAGAAATAGATGGAGAAGGATTTGTTTACAAGCCATGGGCCAACTAGGCCTGGAGAGCTGATGTATATATATATATATATATATAATAATAAGGACCACTTAACTAATCTCGAATTTTAATGGTTTGCCGTTAGAAACCATTTCAAAGGTCTATGATCAGTGATTAAAGTGAATTTTCTGCCGAATAAATAACATCTAAATCGTTTTATTCCAAAAATAGCTGTAAGGAGTTCTTTTTCTGAATGTGTATAATTTTTTTCTGCTTTATTGAATGTTTTACTTGGAAAAGCTATCGGTTTTTCGAAACCGTCGTGCTCTTGGCTTAAAATAGCTGCCATGCCTGCGTTACTGGCATCGGTTGCTAAAATAAAAGGCTTTGAAAAATCTGGATAGGCTAAAATACTGTCTGAAGTGATTGAATTTCTTAATTTACCAAATCCTTCTAGTGATTCTTTTTCTAATTTAAATTTTACGTCCGTTTTTGTTAAATTTGTTAATGGGGCTGATTTTTGAGCAAAGTTTGGTATAAATTTGCTGTACCATCCTGCCAAGCTTAAAAATTTCCTAATACTTTTAGCTGATTTTGGCAATGGAAAACGTTTAACGGCTTCGATTTTTTCTGAGTCTGGTCGAATCCCTTTTTGCGTTATTATGTGACCTAAATATTTAATTTCGGTTGTCAAAAATTTACATTGATCTGGTTTTAGTTTTATGTTGGCCTCTCGCAACATATCGAATACTAAACCTAGTTTTTGTATGTGGTCTTCTACTGATAAGGAATTATAAACCAAAATGTCGTCTAAGTAAACCCAACAAGTGTCACCTGTTAAACCTGCTAATTTGAACGAAATGAACCTTTGTAAGATCATGGTGGAGTTCGATAACCCGAACGGGAGCCGTAGAAATTCAAAATGTGCGTCGGGTGTCGAAAATCCTGTATATTGGATGCTATTTTCTTCCATTTCGATTTTGTAATAAACTGAGGTTACATCGAAAACGCGAAATCAAGTTGAATATGCCAAATAATCCGTCGCATCCTGTAATAATAATAGTGGATATACGGATATATATAGAGCATTTAGAGCTCTGTAGTCCACGCACATCCTTACTTCGTCTCCCATATTGGGTTGTTTTTTCACGATTAAAATAACCGGTGCACTCCATGGTGAGCTTGATGGCCTAATAATTTTTGCTCCTAACAACCTATCGATTTCTTTCCTTAATATTTTCCTTTGGTTAAATGGAACTCTGTATGGACGCTTTGCTATTGGTTGGTAGTTTTCCACAATTATTTTGTTTTACTTGTGGGCTGTGGTTAAATTTACTCCGTCTAAAAAGATATTGCTGTAGCGCTCTATTAATTCGCAAAGTAATCCTTTTGGGTATTCTTCTTTTGGGTACGGACAGGCTGCCAGCTATATATTTCAACATACAACGCAAGATCAATTGGAAATGAGGAAAGATTAACAGAATTCGAATACGAACTTAATAAAATAAACTGGGACATCCTAGGTATTGCAGAAACCAGAAGGAAAGGAGAAGAGTGTATTGCACTTAAAACAGGACATGTATTACTTAACAAAGGCGACGACAACAGAAGCATGTGGGGAGTCGGTATTCTAATACACAAAAAATGGATCCCTTATATTAGTAAAATGCAGATAGTTTCAGATCGAATAATATACATTACACTGAAAATTAATAGTAAAATAACTTTGAAATTTATACAGATTTATGCACCAACCAGCAATCAAGAAGATGAAGAAATAGCAGTATTGTACGAAGATTTGACCAAAAGCATACAAGAACATAAAACAACGTATACAATAATTGGGGGAGATTTTAACGCAAAAATCGGTACAAAATTAGGATGCCCCGATTTTGAAAATTATATAGGGAAATTTGATTTAGAGACAAGAAACAAGAGAGGTAATATGCTAGCAAACTTTGTAGAAAGTGAACAACTTTACATAATGAATACGTTCTTCAAGAAGAAAGATTCAAGAAGATTTACATGGGTTAGCCCGAGTGGAGAAACAAAAAATGAAATAGATTTTATACTCTCAACTCATAAAAATATCGTTCAAGATGTCACCGTTTTAAATTCGTTCTCAACAGGAAGCGACCATCGAATGGTCAGGAGCAAAATAAGGATAAATGTACAACTAGAAAGAGCAAGAATATTCAAGAACAAGGCCAAGATAATAGATCGAATATTATGTGTAACGTTTCGCTCTGGTTTTAAATGCATTTTGTTATAATATATAATATTAGAGCATTTAAAACGCCGCAACAATAGGTTTGCAACAATCGGAAAGTTTCAGCTCGCGCTCGAGTCGCGTCAATTCCTCGCTGTGCGCAAACGAAACGAACGCGCACGTTGATACGAGAGTAGGGAACGCGATAAGCTATAAAACCAGATCGCGTAGCGATCTCGAGGAGATTATCATCCCGACGGCGAAGAATCCACTTCTCGAAACTGATCTTCGGGCTCCCGCCGAGGACGGCCTCGTGCCGGCCCCGCTAAACCGACCTAAATTAAACAGGGCCTTCAGCCAAACTTAGACCAGAAACCGACCGGAAGATTTCGAAAATATTAACTCGATCTCCCCCAGGTACCGGCCTATATAAACGTATTTCTGGATTCGGACTGCGTTTATTAGGATTGATTTGTAAATTGAAAATAACAAGTTTGTTTCGCACAAATCTGGTATCGGATTGTGCAGATTTTATTCTTACAATTCCGTCGCGTTCGTCACGAGTGTTCACATACGAAATTAAGATTATATTTGGTTATCGAAATAACTTAGTTTCGTGGGCGAGCGGTCCAGGCGATCTCACAGAACAAATAAATCACAATTAAACTTGGCTGGAATATCGGCGAGTTTCAGTTGGGTTTATTCCGTAAGAATAAAACTAACATTCCAGTATAACAACGGAGAGCACTGAAATAGCAATAAACTCGAATCTAGTAAAGTCACGAAAGACCTGTTAAAGTACAGTTAATTTCAAGGATACATCCGAGTACATTAAAGTAAAATCATTTTTGGATCACAGAATTGAAAATTACAAAACCAGTCCATTATTTTACGCGGGGTTAATTAAAGTATTGCAGAATTCAAAAGTAACCGACCTTGTTAAAATATCTTCGTTGTGTATATGACCTCCGCACGTGCCGGAGCGCAGATAACAGTAGAAAGAATTCAACCTCAGGTCAAAGGCTAAATGCACTTCCTGGTTATCACTAAAACGTGCACTTGCATAGATATTAACACAGATTAAACAACTCGTAGTTTCAATCAAGTCACTTTATAGTTGAAATAATTACAAAGCTTCCGTTTATTTACATTAGTACTAAACTGTCATTTTTAATTTGTTTTGGGATTACAGGACTGCCAACGTAAACGTGAGAACCCTCGATTTTCCAACAACCTGGCGTTGTGAACACCACGATCCTACACCGGTGTATGAAGGGCAGCCTACACATCCAGTAATTAACCAAGGATTCACGCAAAACAAATTATTTTATACCTAATTCAATATATAATTTATTTTTAAGTTATTACATGTACATAATAGGTAATAAATGTTTCTGTTAAAACTTGTTCTTTTGAGTCGGTCAGAGTAATCAGGCCCTGGACCCAATATAAGCAGCTACCATTTACAAGGGCATATTTGATAATGCTATAGGGGCAATTTCCAAATTAAATATAAACCTGATATTATTACGAAGCCCCAGTTAGCATTGCAACTTCAATCAAAGAAAGAAGAATATAAAAAACAGCTCAGCAGGAATTTTGAATGACGCCTAGGAAATGACAATGAGAATATCGATGAAGCAAACACTAGAATAGGAAACATAATAAGAGAAACATTTGAAAAAATAGCCAAGAACAAAAAATCAAACCTGATAAGTTTTCACAAAAAACTAAAAACCTTCTAGAAAAAAGACGAGATCTTATAAGAGCTGGTAAAAGAAATACTATGGAATATACAGAAAATAACAAAGCTGCCCGTAAATCAGCCAAGATCGATATATTAGAATATGACATTCTTAAGATAGAAACACTGATTGAAAATAATAGAGGATTGAATGTTTTTAGGAGAAATAAAAGTCAAAGGAAGGAAATGTATAAACTGAAAGACAAACAAGGAAACATAATAACAGATAGAAAACACATGCTGGAAATTACAGAACTATTCTATGCAGACCTATATAAATCAAAAGTCTCCGAGGAAGTAAACCCGCATAACAACGAAAAAGTAAAAGAACGTATTATAATTATCAATTCGGAAGAACTACCAGAAATCGAAATAGAAGAAATTGAATTGGCTTTAAAGCAGATGAAGTATGGCAAAGCTGGAGGCGACGAAGACATTATACCAGAAATGTTGAAAGAGAGTGAGAAAACAACAAAACGAGAATTACAAAAATTGTTCAACAAATGCCTGTTACAAGAAAAAATACCAACCGAATGGGAAAATTCAATAACTATCCTTATATTTAAGAAGGGTGACCCAACTGACCTTGAGAATTATCGACCCATAAGTTTGCTGTCACAGGTCTATAAGTTGTTTATGAGAATCGTCACAAACAGACTAGAAAGAAAATTTGAAATCTATCAACCCACAGAACAAGCCGGATTCAGAAAAGAATACAGTACAATAGAACACCTCCACACAGTCAGACAGTTTACAGAGAAAAGTATCGAATGTAACTTAGATATATGGATGGCTTTTATAGATTTCAAAAAAGCATTTGATACAGTGGAAACTTGGGCAATAATTAATGCAATGAGGAATGCCAGAATTGACCAGAGGTATATAGACCTAATCAAATACATCTACAGCAAAGCTACAATGAAAATAAAAACTCACCAAACAACAGATAAAATTAAAATACAACGAGGAGTCAGACAAGGCGACATCATCTCGCCAAAATTATTCACGCTGGTATTGGAAGATGTTTTCAAGAATCTCCACTGGGAACAACGAGGAGTCACGATACAAGGAGAAAAACTAAACAACTTGAGATTTGCTGATGATGTTATCGTATTTGCGCAAGATAAAGATAAACTAAAAGAAATGTTAGAAGAACTGAACTTGGAAGCAAAGAAAATCGGCCTTGAAATGAATACAAACAAAACCAAAATTATGACAAACCAACAAACAAATTCAAATACATTAATTGTAGAAGGAAAACATATTGATGTAGTGGACGCTTAAGTATACCTACTTAGGACAAGCAATAACTCTTAAGAAGGATAGTCAAGATACAGAAATAAAAAGACGAATAAGACTAAGCTGGGCAGCCTACGGAAAACTAAATTATATGATGAAAATGAAATTACCAAGAAGACTAAAAACAAAAATCTATAATGAGTGCATCCTCCCCGTTACCACTTACGGATGTGAGACCTGGGTATTAAATAAAAGAACACTAAACACAATGCAAGTACATCAGAGAGCAATTGAGAGAAAAATATTAGGAATGTCACTTAGAGACCATAAAACCAACCAATGGATAAGACAGCGCACTGAAGTTAGCGATATAACCCGGAGAATATGTTCCCTTAAGTGGCAGTGGGCCGGACATGTTGCTCGACATAGCGATAAGTGGAGCGGCAAAATAACAAGATGGCGACCCTGGGGTGAGAGAAGAAGCGTGGGAAGCCAACGCAACGTTGGTATGACGACCTGAAAAGATACGCAGGGCTGAACTGGTACCAAAGAGCTCAGAACAGGAGAAATTGGAAAGACATGAAAGAGGCCTACATCAAATCGATGGAGAGAGGCTAACTGAAGAACTGAAGATTCTTCTAAATGTGATACGTTTAATTTTTCCATAATCTAATCTTCCTGACATTTCTGAATTGCTTTAACTGGATATTTCTTTGCATTTGGCTTCTTTTCTATTATATTGAAGTTTTCTTAGGCTTTTGCCACTGTAATATTTTTTCTAGTTTCTTCCTTATTGTTTAAGTTGACGAGCCTTATGGTTATATATTTTTTGTTTGTCGTTAAGGTTCTTGCTGCAAATACGCCGTTTATTCCCGTCAGTGTAGGTTCTAACACAATTTGTCCATTTTTAATATTTTTGAAATTAATATTCTTAGCTTCACAATTTATTTCGGTACGTGGAGGCAGTATTAAGTCTTCTACTAATTTTATTTCGTTTTCCTTTATATTCTCCGCTTTCCAGTTTCTTGGAATTTCGTCGTCTTTAGTTTCTTCGCCTAAGCGTTTTTACTTACCATATTTACCTGTTCCTTTTTATTATTTCCTTGAAACTCTTCTTGATATTTCGGTACCATTTTACTTACCCATTTTAGATTTTCTTCCTACTTTTTGTGAAATTCTTCTTTCAAATTCCTATGTAATTTTCTTCCTTTACGTTATTTTCATATTCTTGCTGCAGGTCCAGAGCTTTATTTTCTCTGTATATTCGTTACCTTTCCATAACATTTGTATGGAAATCTTCATTTTCTACTTCTTCACTTAATTCTCCAACACTGTGGATAAAAATACTGCCTACTCTGGCATTTCCATTTTTAAGCCTTCTCCTGGCATTTTTACTTTTGTGAAACGCGGTTTAGTTATTGAATTTTTCCCCAAGTTCCTTGTCACTTTTTCGCATGGGTTTTTCGGCATTTATTCCAATATCCTCTTTGCGCGCTGAAAAGTTTAAGATTGCGTCTAGGTGATCAGATTTTATGACGTCCGTCTTTTTATTGGTTTTATTTGCCTTCTTACCGATTCTGTAGTTGTGGATTCTGGTTTAGGTTTCTTTGAAGCGTTTTCTTGAGAATCCCCTTCGAATTGTGCCATTCCACCTTCTGTAGAATCTAAGAGCAAGTAATGTTGCCAATTGCTACCTCCGCCTCGAACCCCTGACGATGATTGAAACCCACAATTTCCAACTTTAGTTTTTGTGGGTGTTCCGTCGTTTTTCCCTTCTGTTTAGGGGGTGACTGGAATCCCTAAAAATTCTTAAATTTTTGTACTTGATAGCTATGTTTCCTTAATTTTCGTTCTTCTACAATATCTTGCTGTAATATTCTTGTGTATCCCTGTTGTTGTTTTCTACTACCTTCTCTGTTCTTATTTCGCTATTAATTAAATTGTACCCCTTTTTAAAATTGTTTACCACTATTTCGGATTGGCGCAAAATTGGCAATTCCCTGCCCCATACTGTTAAGGTGCAGTTGGAATATATATATAACCCTTTTATTTTTAATTAGCCAAGTGCGACCTAAAATTTCTGCTGTACTCACCCCCAGTTCATCCATGCATTATAACTTTAAATTTTGTGTTTTATCCTTTGGCCAAATGCCAATATTTAAATTTATAGTGCCTAGTGCTTTGGCCGCTAGCCCTGAAATTCCTAACAAATAAATGTCATCTATGATAATATTGCAATTGTTAACAGCATTTTATTTTAGCATTGTTACTGCAGATCCATTGTCATAAATAGTGATGTATATACCATTTACCAATAAATTTACGATGTAAGGAGTGTTTTGTGAATTTTCGTTTCCTAAATGAGGGATGTAGTGCGTGATGGTTTTAATTCTTTGGTTTACATTTTTGACTGACTCGCGTTTTGGGGTGACAAACGGAGTCCTGAAAAGTTTAAATTTCTAGCAAAATGTACATTATTGCATGGTTAAAATTAGCTTGTCCCTAAAAAAATTTTGTTGATTGCTTTGCTCCACATTTAATTTAAAGAAACAGTTTTTCGCAATGTGATTTTTGCTTCCGCAATTGAAACAAACTGTATTTTGTGTTGTGCGAACTGTAAACACAGGATTATTGTTTTTAAATTTATTAGCGCCAATTTTTTCCCATAATTCTATTTAAATAACAATTTCTTCCGCTTTATCTATATTCATATTTTCTGTACGCATAAGTAAGGTCCTAATTGTTTCATAATATTTTTATTTACACCCATTCTGAACTGATTTAGAACTGATTCGGCATTCTTTTTCCTTAACCCTGGTCTTTCAATTTCCACAGCATATTTTAAATCCTCCGTTAAAACTTCTGTATCTAACGTTTTTAAAAGTAACACAATTCGCAATTGAATCGTCATATTTTTGGAAACATTTTCCTAACTTGATTAAAGCTTCCCCTGGAATTTTTATCGGAGTGAATTTGTTTAGTAATTTTTCTTTAAGTTCGTTATAGCTCAACGAATCTAAAGCCCTATCTGTCCTAAAATATCTCTAGTTGTCGCCTGTCAATCTAAATTTTAAAATATTTACTTTTGTGCTTTCTGACCAATTGTCTAAAATTGCCCTCTGTTCAAATTTTTCGTAGTATTGTTTAACTGCATTTTTTCCCGGTCAACTTTCTACTGTTGCAGCTATCATACCTAGCATAACAAAAGGTTGAATAGAGGTAGAACTACCCGATAGTACATCAGTAGATGTTGCGTTCGTTTCCATTTTATAAAGTTTTTAGTTATAGCCTTAAATGCTTTGAAAATGTAACCCTTCTACCATATTTACCTTTTGATCTGTAAAATTTTCTGCTAAATACCCCCAATTATTTTAAAATTTGTATATATGTGCACCTATACGTGAAAACTTCCAATGCTGTAAATTGTGACATTATTTTTCGCTTAAAACGTGTAAAATAATGGCCTTTATGAATCACTAAGTTATTAATTTTGTCTTGTACTGGCACCAATATGATGTACAAGTTTTTTTTAATTTTACGTATGCAACGCCTATATGTGCAAAACTTAAAAATTTTAATTTAAAAAATTAATGCTGAAAATTGTGGACCTACCGTTGTTCCTAGAAAAGTACCTAAAAGAATTTTTCTGTAAACTTGGCCTACCAAAATATAGCCACTAGGGAAAATTTTCCCATACCACAACTGTTCATATAAAATTGTGGAACGTACAACCTTCTGAATTGCTGCAAAAGATTCTACGCGAAATTATACAATTTTCATTCTAATTTCAAATAAAATGCTTTACCTGTTGTTCCTATATTATTTTAAAAAACACAGAAATTTATGAGGTGCAAAATCACTGAAAACATTTACATTTCCTGCAAGCAAAAAAAAATGTTAGAAGCGTAAATAATTTATTTGGGTGTTTATGGCACCGGTGCATCTGAAAAGTTCTTATTCCTAAAAATTACTTAGTTGGGGTTCTAATTTATAAAGTGATCCGGTTAGCAATCGTTTGCTTAAACAAAGCCTCCCATGAGAATATTTTCTGTTTTTTAGCTGTAATAATGATCTGGGAATAGTTTATATTATTTAAATTTTTGTAGCGTTTTAAGTAAGTAGTTAAATAAGGGTTGTAAACTCGCTGCCACCACTGTAACGGACACCATCTGCGTTTCATTTAGTGATAGCTGCAGACAGGTCCGTTTGTGATTAAAGTGGGAATTAAAGAAAAGTCGAATGCTATTTAACTACTTATATTAAAAATAATAAAAACATGGGGTAAATCACACAAATTAGAAGACAGAAACATGTTGAATACGTTTAATAGGAAATTTCTAACCTACGCTTGGGCTATAAGAGGCGCCCAACGATCTACTTAAGTCATGAAAAGATTCTGCTCTAGATTACATACATTTATTTACAGATTCTCCTAATTGAGACAAGTATTGCAAGGCATATAGTGGGTTAATAATAGTAATAATTTTAATTCAAACCTGACACCTAGATGAACCTCAAGGGTGTCTGTGGACACACATTTTTATTGAACGACGAAAACGCGTTATCGATAATTATCGGTACTGATGTACACGGCTATTAAATTGATTTAAATTTATTAAGTTTAAAAAACGGCTTTTATTCCCTAACAAATTGGCACTGCCACACACTCATAATTTAGATCGAGTTGAATATATCAAAGTTTTTATTATTTCATATGTAACGAGGGTCACTTTCGGAGGGCTAGAAAAGCTCGCCGTTTTCATCAGCCAAACACGGACTTCCGGGGCTTATTGCCCTTTGTTCATTCATTGTCCCTCTAAGTAATTTTTGCAAATTGTGATTCGGTTACTCCCGACGGCGACGTACTCTTCGTCATTAAAGTTGCTGGTTTATATTTTCTTTGATTATGTATACCACGGCCCTTCATGTATCTGCTCTTGTTCTTTTGAGATTTAGGTTGAAGTAAGAGATTTACAAGGTAGATGGTGATTTGTTTTGGTGGCTAGATTTGTGATTATGTTGTGTATAACGACTGACGTCCATTTGTATAAATTTATGAAGTGCTTTCATATTCTTATAACCGCTACCTGGTCGTTATTCACACCATATTCAGCCGAGAATTAAAGCTAGCTAAGGCTGCGCTACCCCTCGTTTAAGGGTGGTACACTCTGTTCAATATGTTCTCCCGATCTTATTATCTCTCCTTCTTCTATCTTTTCAATGTTACTAAACCCCATTTTTGAATACCTCCCCAACTATGTACTTCTCAACGCTATGAATTATGTCCTTCCTTCTTATACAGGATGATTGATAAGTATGGTCTTTAAATTAAATAGGTGTATACTCACCTCACTAGAAGTACATTACACTAAACATTAATTGCTTACGGGAAAAATCGTATTGGGGAGTGTGTGCTAATACTTGAGAACCAATGGCTAAATCAGATGAGAGTTAAATGACCTAAAATAAACCCTTTGTGATTGAAATACCCAAAAACTATTTTTTGCGTCTGCATATAACTCAAATTCAGTCTCATCGCAACCATCTGGGCCAACTTGAGTTCATAGAAATTGATTTCAGTGATCATCAATCCGTTTAAACAATTAAGTGTTTTATTTTTTGTGGAATTATTAATTTTTGACCTATAGTTTATTATGCAAAGTTGCTTTGTTTTATGTCGTCCAACTACCTTTAAATATAACGGCCATGCTTATGAATCATCCTGTATTTTTATCAAGTACGTCCGTTTCTTGTCTCCTTTAATTAAGGCCACTAGCTCAACACACTAAAGTGTAAGGTGCCGTCATTGGTGATTTTTTTTATATCTATCCTTGTCGCACAATTTTCTCCAACTAGGGATAAAAACGTAATCTAACAATAATTTGACTTTATAACTGTGCCACTACAGCAAAAAAACCCAAAAAACTAGTGTCTTCCCTATTGCACTTGGGAAATTTGTATTTATTATCTTTATCTCACAATTTTCTCACATTCTCACATGAGGAATGGAATAGCGGTTTCTTACACTAATTAGTGTATTAATCTAGTGACATTACCTTGAATGCTTCTACAGTGCCCTCTAACTTACCATTAATTAATTTTTATTGTATTTGTACTTCACTTAACTGCGTCTGCGTATGAATATCCCCAAACATTTCCAAAATTTTCTCCTCGTACTCATATTAGTGTGTAGTGCGCCTTTCGTTATTCTACCCGCTGTACGCTTGAGCGCTCGGTGTGTTGCCTACTTTCCCACCGCTTAAATATCGCTGTTTGTTTATTTGGTACTGACGATATTATTATCTGAATTTACTATCTAAAAACACGCACTACCCCTTTATCTTCCCCCCCCCCCCAACCCCGCAGTATATTGTACCCGTTTTGCTTTTCCTTCACCTGGTAAAACACTTTTCCACTTCTTTCAATTTTTCTTTGAGTAAACCGCCAACATTGGCGTAATTAGCGGGGGCGGAAGGGGATCAGGCGCCCTAGGCCGTCTATCCCCCCCCCTTAAAAAATAGAAGTTAAATACATTTTTACTTATCTCGCCTAAGGCTTAAGACAAAGGTAGTATTGTAATGGGGAAAAGATTTCGAAATTTCTTCAGATCCTGACGGTTCCGTCTGTCTACCTGTTTGCTGGTCTGTCTGTTGGCGCTATAGCTCAAAAATAATTTGTTGGAGGAAGACGATATTTTGCATGCAGATTAGATGTCTATTTTGCTCGAATCTTGCTGGAAACCGAATATATTTTTAACGAAATATATATAGCGTGCGCACCTTCAAAATAAAATGTTTATTTTTGCTTTAACTCAGAAATTATGAGTTAGGTTAAAGTAATATTGTGCACATAGCTGAGGTGTTTCCTTTGACAAATGAGGACCCAACAGATACAAGATAATATCTTAACAGGATAGAAACGTGCAACAATTGATGCAAAACGTAGTCATCGCGAACAGGAACATACAGCGATCGATGCAGCAACTTCAAAACTATTGGTTAAAGAAAAATAATATTTTAGATATATGTTGCTTAGACTTTTATTCTTGATCAAAATAGGTGTATTTTCGACCAAGCAGATAACCAATATAGTAAACAATTGAGTTTTATTGCTCAGGGCAGCAAAGCAACCGAACAACATGCCTTAATATTAAATCCTGAGAAATCTTGTGCTGTAATGTTTGGGAGTAGAAATGAATGTGATATTAAGAAAAACATACTTAGCCTGCACATAAATAATAAATTAATACCTGTTGTTGATGAAGCAAGAAATCTAGGTCTTATATTGGACAATAGTTTTAGATATAAACAATAAAATTTCCAAATACATTCAGAAAGCATATGGGAATCTCCTGCGTTCTATTATATTTAAGGTGAGGTTGAAAAACATGATTCAGAACCTCATCTTAAGGTTCCATATATATTTTGCGTGTTACGTTATAAACTGTAAACTGTATATATTTGGGTTATGGAATAAAAATCCATTATTATAATTATTATTATTATTAAAAAAAAACTCTTTTATCTAAACCAATATTTAGGAAAGCTTTATTCCTTTCTCAAGGTAGACTACAATAAAGTTTAAAGATATAGAAAATTATACAACAGACACATGCGCTATTTACGAAACTAAGGGTAGTACATCATAATTGGCACCAAAGAACATAAACAGGCATATCAATGGCTTAAGTGCAAAACGTCGTATCCCCTATAACCACAATTGTTCAGGGCACACAAAAAACCTTTTGTATTTAATAGAACTTTCTGTAAATCAAAATTTTATTATTGTATGTTTATGTTGAATCGTTTGTAACCTTTTCCAAAATCATATTTAATTTAATTTTAATTTTTTCAAAAACTTAGTGGGTTACAAGATATTGTACACGATATGACTGTGGTATAATACCTTTCACATAATACTTTCAAAACATAATTAGAAGTAAGTATAAAAACGCAGATATAATTCCAAACTTATCATTTATTATGAAAATATATGAAAATAAAGAATACATTACTATAATAATTAACGTCACTTTCAAATTAAAACAGGGAAAACATTATTTGTTTTTCTTGTTGGCACAGAAAGGAATATCGTCGTATAACTGCTTCACTTTGGCTGGTAAGACTTGAGTCAGTTCCTGTAGATGATCATATTTTAGCTTAGTTATTGGAACCCTATTTTTATACAAAGGTTGTCTGGTGAAGCGTGCAGTTGAAATATTTGGCCTTTGTGGAAGTGGTGTATAATTTTCCTGTAGGTAGTCTGTGCTATAATAAATAATGCCATCTGATGCATACTGCAGACATTTCAGATGATTAACAGTAAGATCACGCTTTTTTCTTCCAGGAATCGACTTCCATTTGTGTGTAACCTTTTTCCAAATATTTTTGGTAAATGGTCACACCATGTTCCACTGCAAAATTAAGAAGTGCGTTTGCTAGTATAACATTTTTATTTTGGTATCCACATCCATCTGAATAAAATATGACCGGTTTTTTCTCCATAAGGCAGAATTCCTCTAAGTGCTTTATTATACAGGTAGTGAATATCGATGCCTCAAGTTCACCTTCCCTTTCACTCCAACAGTAGTTCACACAATGATGGTCGCTTAAATTATAAATAGAAAAATTGTAAATTTGCAATTTGGATTTGAAATAAAGTTTGCTGGCATACAACATTGGACACAGCTTAACTGTCTGCATATCCATAGTAAATACATAACAGTCTCCTCTGGATGCAGCTTCTTTATCGTTTTTTTTTCTGACCTTAGACTGTTCTTTTCTTTCTATGTGTTGTCTGTATTCTTCTTCAGAAATTTGTCCTACTTTGTAAGAACAACAACGATCGCATTGATCCTTTTTTGGTTGGTGGATAGAAATATTCAGTTCTGTTAATGTTGTCATAAAGGCACAAATGGAAAGTGGTAAATCTTGCCGTGTCTCACAATGTTTTTTTATAAATTGTAGACCTCTGCTTTATTTTTGAAAGATTCTTCAAAGTATAATTTTTTAGTGTCCGCTCTGCAGTAATGCGATGGTAATTTTGGGATTGCGTTTATAAATTCTATCATCAAGCCTTTTTGTTCGTTATCCTTTTCCTGTTTATTTGTACTTTGCTTTTTTATTTCTTTACATTTTGGTATCCCATGGATAGTTTTATTCGTCCCCCAATCTCTAACTTATCTTTCTTTCATTCCTAGTGTACTAAGAAAAAATTTTTTGCAGACTTTCAATTTCTTATTTCCTACTTGAAGATGGTAATAAAATGTTCCTTTCCTTCTAGAATCAGTCTGTACATAGCTTCTTTTCTTCTCTTCATAATTTACAAGAGACCTTACGTAACTTTTTTTCTTTTCCCAGTTCAATTTCCAAAACCCATCAAATATTTCCCTTCTTACTTCTTCCTCTATTTTATTACAAGACCTCGCAAGCGAATTACACTCACAAGCAGCTCCTAACTTTCTAGCAGCCCTCTTCACTTCACTGTCGTGCTCATCTTTCATAGTAGATATTGTAGTGACAGCTCAAATGATATTCTTATAAATTGATTTATTTAATTGAAACTTTAAAATTCTATTTTAATAATAATGCCGGTATCACTTTGAGACTCTTATCAGAGATAGTTCATTAATCTAGTTGCTATTTTATTTTTGATTATAAATTTAAATTGATTAATGACATGTGCTGTCACCTTTTACTTCAAACAGTGCTCCGCGACAGTTTCAATCAAATATGACAAATATAAATCCTTTCCAACTATTTGTAACTCAATAATATATGATAAGTATTTAATTATAATACTTATATACACCTATATACACGTATAAAGATTTACTGTCTCCATTTTTGCTGCGCTTTGTGCTTCAGCTGCCATATTTTTAGTTTTATTCGTCTTCTTTGATGCTTTTCTTAATCTCTCTATTTTTATGATGGTTACTGTCTTAGAATTTTTATTTTTTGAGCTTCATTTTGTGTTTCCAATCCTCTTTCACTCATTTTTCCCATGTAGGTACTTGTGCTCATTCACTTTGGATGTTGTCTTTATACCTAAAATGTTTTTGCATGTGGTGGTGTGTCTTTTTATAGCCCGACCATAACTCTTCAATAGTAAGCTTGTCATAGTCTTTTCTATGTATTTTTATTTTGCTTTTCTATCTGTATATGTTTTTTCTATGTTGTATTTTCTATTTCTATATTCAGTAGTTTTGATTTTTTTTTTTTGTAAAATTGAACTAAACTTTTGCAACTAACAGATGATGGTCCGATTCGATGTTAGTTCCTCTCCTATTTCACACATCCAATAGAGACCTGCACTGTATTTCATTTCAATTCAGTTTATTTTTTGTAAATACATCTACGTACGCTTTTTTATAAACATTTTAATTTAATGTAGGAACTGTTTTAACAATTCAATTTATTTTTTGTAAATACATCTACGCTTTTTTATAAAAAAATTGATTTAATTTTTGTAGTTCCATGTCTTGCACTTTTTTATATTATACTAAAAGTTTATTGAAAAACAACCGAACAGGCGGAAAAATTATGTCTGGTAGGTAACGTAATAACGTAGCACGTCAAAACTCGCATACATTCAGTCTGGCAACCCTGCATATTCTGACCCGAGTGGTGCCGATCTGTTTGTTTACATCTGGGTGACCTAAACTGCACGTTTACCTTATATAAATATATCGAGAGATAAAAAAAAAACTGTTCCTCAGCAGGCTGTGGAATGAAAAGTCACGTCTTTACTTGTGTCAGCTGGAATCCACTACATAAAATCGTTGGTCTCTTTGTATCTTTGGTCACTAGCTTCTCCGATGATACTGGACCGATTAAGCTGTATGGTGGCTTAAAATGTTGCTAATTGTTAGACTTAGATCGTAGGCCGGTTTTTATTTTCAAAAAAGGTTTTAATTAGATTATTTAATTAGCAAACTAAGCATAGATCAGGTGATTCATTATATAGCACTACAGCAGCGCTTCGTTCAACAAAGTTCCGTAGCTCAGTAGTAGAATGTTCGCTTGCCACACGGGCGGCTCGGGTACGATTCCCGGCAAGGCCATCTTTTTTTAAGTTTATATTAATTAATGAATTTCTCCTAAATTTGCGAACCGAAAATGACAACTAATTATTATCTGCCACAAGTAAAGACGTGCCTTTTCATTCCACAGCCTGCTGAGGAACAGATTTTTTTGGATCTCTCGATACGTGGGGTGAGATTGATCACATCTCACGGACGTGATCAATCTCACCCCACAGACTTTTATTTCTAACCTACAAAAGAATTGTGATCCGATAAGGTAAAATTTAGATGATATATAGGGTGTCCCGACAAATCGTTTACAAATTTTTAGGGATTGGAGAGGAAGGCAAGTGAAGTAATTTTCGCTACGCAACAAATGGTCGGAAACGTCTCCTTGTTATTGAAAAAAATTATTTACTACAGATTGCTTTTTATCGTAAGTTACAAAAGTAAAAACAACAAAATAGTACTTAACAACCATCATTCATAATAATTGCTTAAACTGTCGACCTACAGCATCGTTGCAAGCGTGGCAGCGACGCACTATGTTACCTCAAACTCTGGCCAAAATTCCTGGAGTTTCCCGGATCCTTCCACAGGCATCAATAATTTGGGCTACCAAGTCCTCCTGTGTGTTCACTGGAGTCGGGTACACTAAGCGTTTAAATGTCCCCATAGGAAGAAATCCAGCGGCGTTAAATCAGGGGAACGTGCTGGCCAATTGACGGTCCCGCCCCTGCCTATCCAATGATTGCGATATGTCAGATCCAGATGTTGGCGTACAACGTGACTGAAATGAGCGGGGGCCCCATCATGTTGAAGCCACATACCCTGCCTGACTGCTAGGGGCACGTCTTCTAATAAGTCCAGCAAAACTTCCTGGAGGAAGGTTACATAAATTTCGCCATTCAGGCGAGGTGGTAACATGTAAGGGCCCACTAAACGATCTTCGACAATGCCGGCCCAAATGTTGATGCTGAATCATTTTTGATGGCCTCTCGACAGATTTGCATGCGGATTGTCCTCACTCCAGACGTGGTTGTTTTTAAAGTTGAAAATCCCATCCCTCGTGAAGGTGGCCTCATCGGTAAACAAGATGAGCAATGGAAATTGTGGGTTTGCAGTGCAACGCTCTAAGAACCATTCGCAGTACTCCATTCTGAGTTCGTAGTCGTTTGGCAGGAGTGGCTGGAATTTCTGGTTGTGGGACCAATAAATCACTTTTTTTAATCCAAGCTGACGTTTCCGACCATATGTTGCGTAGCGAAAATTACTTCACTTGCCTTCCTCTCCAATCCCTGAAAATTTGTAAACGATTTTTCGGGACACCCTGTATAAGCAACAAATGGGACTAAATGAATATACCATCAGAAGCAACTTACCTTTATAAATGACTTGCAGGCATTCACAGATTTATCACCCTCGAAACAATCACTAATTTGATGCAGTCCTTTAAACACGTGTTGTTCCTACAGCTGAGCTTTGATTTAGGCGGAAAGTACAAGAACGTGAAGCCAGACGTATACAGTCAACCAATATGACAACAAACTGCATATAGGGTTGCCTATATAGCTTCCCAAGAGCAAAATGCAAATAACGGATGGGCCAAGTAAAAGTTTCTTTTTAAAAATGCAATAAAATGAACAAAAATATTTTTTTTCCATATGGTATGGCTTTATTGGAAAGAGCAAACATTCCCATTATTTATGGAATACGATTTCATTCATGTGGCTGCCTCGACTGGCTGTGCAGTAGTGTATCTAATCAGTCTAATTTTTCAAGACGTTGTTGATGGTTTCGGGCTCTATCTGACGAATGGCTCGGCCAATATTCAACTTAAAAGCCTGGATCGTTTGTGGATTGTCTGCATAACATCGATTTTTTATGAAACCCCACAAAAAGAAGTCTAACGGCGTCAAATTGCAGCTCCGCGCCGGTCAACTGACATCGCTAAAACGGCTGTTTACACGATTACCGAACTTGGTGTGCAAAAGATCGTTTGTTTGATGGACCATATGGCATGTTGCGTGTAGTCCAAGTCCATGTCCTCAATTTCTGTCCACAAAGAGTGTGTTATCATGCCTCTGTAGCCCTCACCATTGACCAAAACGGCGTTTCCAGCTGCATTTTCAAAAAAATGGGCCACCACTCCTCAATCCGCATCAAACTGTCACTCTCGTAGAATGCATTGGTTTCTCGACGATCACATGCGGGTTTTCAGAGCCCCAGATGTGGCAGTTTTGTTTGTTAACATAGCCGCCGAGATGAAAATGGGCCTAATCAGAAAAGATAATTTTTCGACCGAAATCGTCGTCCATTTCGAGCTGCTCTAAGGCCCAAACTGAGAAGCGATAATGAGGCAGCCACATGAATGAAATCGTATTCCATAAATAATGGGAATGTTTGCTCTTTCCAATAAAGCCATAATATATGGAAAAAAAATATTTTTGTTCATTTTATTGCATTTTTAAAAAGAAACTCCTACTTGGCCCACCCGTTATTTATCCATTGATCAATCTCACCCCTTGAAGTCAATCTTACCTCACTCCACGGTACCTACCTATATTCGTGAATCTCATTTGCTTTGCTTTGTTCGTAGTATGCCTATAAGGTAATAATTTTCACTTAGGTAGGTACTAATTCTGCAACTATTCTTTCAATTAGTCTCACTCATTCCTACCAGCTTGGTAAAGCATTTGTGCATTCCATTGTACGATTTTGATGACTTCATGGATCTCATGTTTCCATTTTTTTATATTTGAATTCTCCACTCTCTTGACCTTTTCATTGCCACTTTCGTCACCATGCTTCCGTCCAGCTGTCCCTTCATTAGTTTTTTGGTTTATCAGTAACTTCATAAGTATCTTACATCATTTATTTCTAAGTTTCCGTATCTCATAGATGTGTTATTTCCCTTATCACATTTTTCTTTCAAAGCACTTTTAATTTCTGTTTAAAAGTTATTTAATTTTGTCACCATTTTTTTGGTCTTCTTTCCCTGTTTTATAGTGGATTGTATGCCAATTTCTTTTTTTTAAATTCACTGACATTTTCTTTAAGGTCTTCATCTTGGTGTTTACCCTTCATAATTATGGTATTTTTCTTATTGCTTCTTTTAATGATCTCACGTATTCAGTCACTGCCTCCTAAAGGAGGCAGTGATTCAGTGCATAATAAACTCTCTTGTGTATTACATTTACAAACTCATCTAGACGGTTATCATTACAATCTATTAGTGTTCAGATGGTTTCATTGCTAGCAGTTGGCTGGGAGCCAAGTTTCACAGGGATTGTATCTAGTTGAATGATTTTCTCTACGATTCCCATAGCTTTTGCCACGAAAATTGCCTATAGCAGTAGTTTTGATTTTTCAATCCCAAGAGATTAGATTAAAAGCAACTTATATACCTATGGCATATCGATCTGGTTATCCTTGAATACATGCCAAAACTCTGAATTACGTTGATAGTCCTTGCTTTAATAGAATTGCGTCAGATGCAACTCGTTAGTTGTAATCTCTAAAACTACTAATAAAAAGACATTTTTAATACGAATGCTTTTCTTTAATGAAAATAATGTACAAGTTATTGCCTAGACCACCATAGTATTATAATACACGTCAGAATAGGGTCTTATACATACAATCAGATAATATTGTTTTACTGAATAGAGTACCTATATAATCCGAAAAATTAGGCTTGCGCACAAGTTGTCGAACAGTTGCTGTCCACAAGTCTAATTTCAATGCAGCTGAAAGTTACAATTTACTCGCCCTACTATGGAAACAACTGCATTGCCTATTACACATTTATACTACACACACATACCTACATATTGTAGTCTATATCTATTGAAAGTCGAATTGATAGTTAAAACATAGCATATATGTAGTTATTACAAATCGGGACTCCATTTTACACTCTATCGTGGGAAGTAACCCTCTTTAATACTGATTGCTAAAATTTATGTTTAGACATCTAATTCTCCTATCTGCCATGATATGATGTAATTTGTTCAAAATGTTCACAGTACAAACTAAGCGGATAAAAATATCTCCGTAAGTCAAATTTGTATACGCTACGATATTTTACACTATTTATATTCAAATATAAGATATGTATACCATTCAGTTATTCAAAAATAATATACCATCTGTGAACATTTTTGTAGTTTAAACAACTAAGCTTAGGAGGATAAACAACAGTACTGGTAACAAATCAGATGAGCGATACAAATTTAGGAATACTACTAGCTTAACTGCTATGTTGAGATGCCCCCTTAAACAAGTTTAATTATTTTATTTATTTGATACCTATTCATTTGTGGAAAAACTAATTAAGCAATATTGTTGTGTAAAGGGGCAACTGTAACATAAACTGACAAAATGTAACTGCATGGATGTCGGTTTGGTGTTGATCTGCTATTCAAGTAGGCATTTTGAAATATTTTTTACAACTCAATAAATTTATTTCGCCTAGCAATATAAGTGTTTTTTCGTGCAAGTAAATAAAGTTTTGCAATGCAAATATGCAGGAATTGTTTTTGTTGTTGTAATCCAACTACATCGGTGTTTCACATTTCAATATTTCTTAAATTATTTGCCCTGTGTTAGTAAAAGAAGTGTTAATGTTCAGTGTGAAAACATAATATAAGGCATCCTGATAAATAGAAAATACACTCAACGGAAAAACATATGAAACATTTTGTTTAAAATTAGAAGCAGCTGTGTTTTAAGCAGGACGAGACAAAATTAATTCATTCTATCCAAAAAATTTAATTAGACTTATTAATAATTTTATTTTGTAGAATATTTTGTGCAAAATTATTTCTTTCAATTTTTAAGATTTAATACTACCTAAACATATAATTTAAAGAACAAAGTAAAAAAATCTTGCAAGTACATTTAACCAAAATATGACATGTTCATTCTTTATATTTTTTACTACTGCTCTATAGTATTTTATTTAGAAAAAAGCAAACCATTGTAGTAGGTATCTGAAAAGTTTGTGATTTTATTTGTAATAATTTTTTCTGTTAATAGAAAGACAAGGAACCATAACTTTTGTCTCGTCCTGTATATAACAATTTGCATATACTACATCTTTAACACAGTACAGGGCAAGTAAGTTATGAAGTTTTCACTTATGAAAAGTTAAAACTAATTAAAATGAGTATAGTCCATTTACTTGACATCTGCACTGTCAAACTCACATTATGTTGGCACCACTGCTATTTTTCACATTTTAACAATTAAATTACTGTACAGTATAATAAAAAACACATTATTTTTGATGTATAGTCAAGACATTTTTTTTAAATTTGTCACTGACAGTGCAGATGTCAAGTAAATGGACTATAGGTAGTAGATAAAAACAGTAAAAGAACAAGAAACAATAAATAATAAATGACTGCGTTAATATATGTGTGCATAAATAAATAAAAGGGGACCCTATTCTTGTTTACTCTACTATAATGTCCCTTGCAAATATATATTTAAAATAACTTGAATCAGTCTAGGTAATAAAACTCAGAATACAAAACTCGAAACGAAACAAAAGTGTTGATATTATGCAACATAGAAACCCTAATATCAACAACTGGATAATTTTATTAGGAACTTTTAAGATTTCTAAATTGGTCCTTCACATAAAAATGGAACCATTAAAATCGATTGCTTATATATACATCAATACATGACATTAATAAAAATCCATGAATTAATTACGTTACTAAACAAATACCTATGCCTAGATTTATCTTATTTATCTACATTTTCACCATACAACATGTTATCTACAACAAGATTTACAAATCGGCAGAGGGCACCCACTCAAAAATATTATTAAGAGACCCTGCTTTACAAATGGATGCCCTCTGCCAATATCTCACAGTACAATATTTGACCTATGAAATATAAAGAAGCAAACCGCAAATTAAACTTGTGAGTTGCATCATGTACAGGCTCGAGCAACAATACAAGAAATATACAGTGCTTAAGGAAGTGTACCCAAAATTAAATTTGTTGTCTCATTTGCCGCATCAAAATTGGAACCGAGTATACATAACATATGCATATAACGCAAAATCACTATTTCTACTTACCTTAAGAGTAAAACACGTTTTGGCGTTAACAATTTCCACTCAGAAGTCAAAGATTAAAATGACCATCGTTTAGGAACTTTCAACAAATGGAAGACTGTTAAGGTGATGACGGAAGGTGCAAATAAATAACTAAGGAAATAAATAACCGCATACCAATCAAAAGTTGCACACACAGCATGCATGTTACATACAAGTGACTAAAATTATAATGACTGAGATCCAGATACAACATCGAGAATACTGATGAGAATCCTTCACAAAAGTTTTAGTATAAAAACCGGAACTGTAAAGCTCCCAGGAACAGTGAATATGTACCAGAACGTATTTTCCATCAAAAGTCTCACGAATAAGTTTCTCGTTCTTACTATACAATAATTAACCGGGATGCGTCAACAAATAATGTCCACAGGCATTGCACACACTAGTCCATAAAATGGTCAGGGAAGTAGTTGGCGTGGGGTCATTCCTGCTTGACCATCACGTTGGGGTTAAAGGAATGTCCACTGGAGGTGACTAAGGAGAGGGGACTCGTGGCGAGGGAGTTGGCGATGGCGAACATGGCGCTGTTGCTGTTGTTGACAGAACAGGGCGAACCCATGGCCGCCGTGGGTGGGTTGATCCTCTTCTCCTTCTGCCGGCGGTTGCAAAACCACACGCGCACCACTTCCTTCTCCATGCACAAACTGTCGGCCAACATGGAAATTTCTTCCGAGGTGGGCTTTGGGTTCTGAAGGAATGCCTTCTCCAAGGCGACTCTGACGCTGGTTTCGATGGATGTTCGCTTTTTGCGTCGCCTCCCAATCGTCTCAGGCGTCGTCATGGGGTTGCTGAGCTGGCCGGGGTTGGTGAGCGTGTTGTCCGCATCTTCTAACCACTTTTGGAGAAGGGGCTTCAACTTGCACATGTTTTTGAAGCTCAAGTTCAGCGCCTCGAACCTCGATATTGTCGTTTGGGAGAAGTCGTTCCCGTATAATTTACCCATCGCTAATCCTACATCACCTTGAGTGAAACCTGGAATTAATGTTACGAATTAATTATTGCCGGGATTTAGTCTGAAGGTGATGTGCTACTTATAATTTTAACGTGGAAGAATATGTTTTTGTTTTTTTATGTGACCCTCTAAGGCTCATATCATCATTATAAATGATACTGAATAGTATAGCAGTGTGTTAAAATAAAAATATACAGTGCGTCCATGGTTAGGGTACCGTATACCCACCTATGATTGACAAAACATTATTTAACTACACCCTGCTAGACTTAAAACTAATTTTAAGTACAGACAGATCAATAAAAAAAACAATTAGGGCAGGCTGTGATATGTGTTACACGTTTGGCAGTACTGACGTGTATTGTCAGCCTATGTCAAATTCGATATTTGCAGGTTAAGTTTTACGTCAGTCTGTCAAACAACAAACAAAGCCTAATCTACTAATCTCAAATTTGACATAGACTGACAATACACTTCAGTACTGCCAAACGTATAACACATTTTACAGCCTGCCCTAATTGGTTTTTTTATTCATCTGTCTGTATAATATTGATTTTTTTCAAATCAAGTTTTCGTGTGATCTGTGGTATTTAAAACAGCAAAGGCACTTTATCTGAATATTCAATGTTTTTTATCTACCGCCAAGGTCTCATTAGTTTGAGAAAATAAAAAAATATACATAAAATTAGTTTCAAACCAAGCAGTATAAAACTGTAATTCAGACATTTGTTGTCAATCATATCTATTGGGCACCTGAACCATAATGTCAACCATTAGTAATAAGATAAAGTACTTTTTTTTTCTATAATAACTGTCAGTGTTACAATGTTGGTAGATATGTGAGTAAAACACTAGAAAATTTTTATTTCTCGTGTTTGAATGTCAAAGTTACTTAATTTGAACTCTTGACATATTTATTTTTTTTGCATAGAATCAAACGTTCATTAAGTTTAATAATCAATAAATTTGCAATATTTTACTATGCTGTTCGTTTTACCTACTATTGTGACATATCTGTCAAAATGATAAATCATTTTTTTAGTGGCAAAAAAGAACTAAAAATCTGTGTATCAACATGTAAAAACTAGCGACTCTGCAGGAATGCAACTTATCCCCTAGAAAGTTGACCTTGAAAATTATTATAAAAAAAATGTACTTTATATTTTTACATGTATTCAATGCATTGGTGAACAGTATTTATACTGAGTCAGCCTCATACTTAACCGTCAAAGTCAGATTAAATGTATGACTCAAATTCAAATATGTAAAAAATTGCAACCCTGCTTTTAATCAAATTCCTTTGTATTAAATCTGAAAAAGTTTGCTCTGAATGTTCACCATTTATTGTTAATTAATTTTGGTATTTTTTTCTAACTAGGTATAGATGAAATTGTTACATAATATACATTAACTATGAAATATCTTTAGAAATTGAAGTAAATGATCTGCCAATGTTTTATAATATTATAGATAATGTGATTTAATTTGTTTAACCTTTTGGATGCCCAAGCTTTGTGACTTTCATCACTGGCCAAGCAGGTTCTTCTGAAGACTATTCGTTTTTCTGTTTTGTGCTAAGTTTGAAGGCAAAGGGATGCTTAAGTCTTAAAAATAATAGCAACTAAAGTTTATTAGGGATGATTTAGCTTACAAAACGGTCTTATTAAAGTTAGTAGTTGCAAATACCATGAGATAAAAAAAAGATTCTAAGCAGGCCTTGATATGTGTTATACGTTTGGCAGTACTGAAGTGTATTGTCAGTCTAGGTTAAATTCGAGATTTGCAGGTTAAGTTTTACGTCAATCTGTGTCCAACAACAAACAAAACCTAACCTTTTAATCTCGAATTTGACATAGACTGACAATACACTTCAGTACTGCCAAACGTATAACACATATCAAGGTCTGCTCAGAATCATTTTTTTTTATCTCATGGTACTACAACCACATGATACAGTGAGGATCGAAAGTTTCTTCTCCCCGCTGCGAGCCATATTGCATATTTTTTTTAAATAGAAAGAGGGCCATGTGGCACCTCATTTGAAAGGTCTTATTTAATACAGTAGGTACATTTACAATTTCAAAAAAATTTGATTACCTTCAACCTTAAAAATGATGCCGGCTTTAGTAATGAAGAACAAGAATATTAAAAGAGGCGCCATCTTGTTAAGAATCATCAAAATCCTTTGAAGTTATCGGTACATATCCTACTCAATTGAACCTTTAAAATGAGGTGTCACATGACATATTTTTGAATATTGAATATTTTTTAAATGCAGCAGTTGGTCATGTGTGTTATCTATGTTAGCTCATAAATACTCCAAAAAAATAAGCTAAAAAAAGAAATTGTGTAGATATTTATCTAATATACCCCGCTTGGGCATCCGAGAGTTAAATTACTAGGTATTACCTAACTGTAAAAATGTTATATGTCATAACTTTTTTTTAATGGCAACCTATATGTACTTACAGTGCATCTAGGATAAGCCCTCACCCAATGTCTGTGGATTTTGTAAACAGTAAATGATGGAGAGTAGGTTATACTGTGAAAAATTTAAAGCACCCCAACTGCTGCTATTCATATTTAAATTTTGAAATTGTATTTAGTTTTTAGTAGATTTAATAGACTAAAATTTTCAGCTTTCATTTTCTATTATAACTCGATTATTACTAACGATACTGCAAAGCGGTTTTGGTATTATTTAGAATTCTTTTAGACAGATTTTCAAGAAAATAATCTTAAGTAGGAGTTTTCAGAATTTTTAGACACTTCTCTTCAATCCCCGTACGGTCTCAAATCGTCTTAGCTGTGATTAATTTGACAGTTAAAGTACTATGCAACAAGTCATCGGTAATTTTTAAGGCTGTCTACTATCACGACAGACATAGACTAATGCAATACTTAGGACATCTGAGCAATGGGTACTGTTTTTTATGAAGTTTAAGAGTAGTTTTTCAGATGTCACTCTTATCGGTCAATTTTAAGAGCTCTTGTTCATTGTATACATAATGCTGCTGTAAGCTATGATGTTAAGTAGTAACTACCTACTCATTGTCAAAATTTAACATGGAATACAAATACTTAAGCACAAATTCGTTACAATAAACTGAAGTTTTAAATTGTTAAATAGTATGAACAACCAGCAATTTGACGTCTTCTAGTGACCTAAGAACCACTTACGGAGCTATAAAATGTCAGCGGAAATAATATAAGAATTAATTCAGCAGCATCTGATTGTCTATGCTTGCAATTCAATTTGTGTAATTTTAGATGATTTTATAAAGTGCAGAAATACGTTTTCCAAAAAAGTATTCAAACTGTGAAAAGTTCTTGAATTGGATCTCCATTTTATGAATGGAATTACACTAAGTGGGTGCGACATCTACCCGTACAAGTACAGTGACCTTCATAGAGATAATATGGCAATGTTTCTTTCAACTTGTTAGCAGTCCTGGGCAAGTACTCAATACTTTTCTTTAAATTTGTACACGAGTACTGTAAGTACTCAGTTCAAAATACTCATGAGTACTTTTTTTTGTTGATACTCGTTACTCGTACTCTTGATAATTATCGCAAGTACTCGTAATAAGTACTCAATTAGTACTTAATGTATTTATGGGTATTTTTACGAGTATGTGATTCCCCTAATTCGGACATTAATATGCTGCTATAAAGAAACGTCTTTAGTATCTATCCAACAATTAGTGATTACTGAATTAAATAAATTTATTGAAGATGACCCAATGAATAATATAGGGGAAAATGAAATAGACGTTCAGGATATTTTCATTTTGGTGAAAGTGAAAAGGTTCGTGTTTTTGATTTCGATGACGTCAATCTTGACAGTGGAAGTGGTGATGATAATGTTTAACAAGAATAAAGCTGAATTAGAATATCTGAGGTATATTAATGACACAAGAAATAGCTTAGCAATGTTAAATGGTTATCAGCTAATAAAGAAAATGTTTATTAAGTTCAATATGCCTCTGCCTTCACCTGCACCTGTACAAAGGCTGTTTTCTTTTGCCAGTATTATCAACAGTCCAAGAAGGCGTGCACTATCTGACGGAAATTTTCAAAAACTAACACTATTAAAAAATCATTTGTAATATTCTTTTTCATGCAAAATTTAGTAAGTTTTGTTTTGTGTATTTTTATGTTTTATATTTAGTATTAGAATAACTTTGTTTTTTACACATACACGGTAGACCTAACCTTCTGTGGCTGTTTCTAGTGTAGATTGTATTTTGTGTTGTAGACGTAGAGTACACATGGTTAGATTTTATAAAATTATAACCTTTCATGACTAGCTCATTTGCTTAAACGTCTCTATTTTTCTACTTGTGCAACTCAAAATAAACATTTTAAATATTGTTGAAATGTTGTTTGACATTCTTTTGTTTTAAGGAAATGTTTACAAAGCAAAATAAAAATTGAAACCTATTAATTTTAGCTGCCACCTGTCACTGTTAGGTGAAAGTACTCGTGGGCTGTACTCGTAATTTTGCACCACGAGTTCCGAGTACTACTCGTTACTCCTATGTGTTTAACTAATAAGTACTCGTAACGTTGTACTCATGAGTAGTTTCATTGAGTACTCGCAAAAAAAACTCGTGAGTAACTTTATGCAGTTCTCGGCACAGGACTGCTTGTTAGTAGGCTTGTATGATTAAATCACGTGAAATAACAAAAAAAAATGTGTGCCTTTCCATGTATTACTTCTAAATAATTTTAACTAAAACATGGTATCCATTGAATCTATGTATTTGGTTAGTCTATGTTATAAATAATCAATTTTGGTAAGAAAGTGACCAAAGAGAAAAAATAATTTTAGAAATTTTAGAAAATATCTTAATTTGTTTGCAGAAAAATGCAGTTACTTAGTAGTTTACTTTACTTCTAAGATGAATTTTTAACATTTCTTTTTTGGAATGCAAAAAATGGTTTTGGTCTTTAATTCCTATGATTTTCAAAGAATTATGCTATATGCAACGGGCCGGCTGGACCCCTTACCGATAATGTTTATTTTGATGCTTAAATGTAGAAGCCAAGTTGTATTTCGTATGTTCTATTATTAGAATTAATATTGTATTTTATGCAAGCAAGTGCTCGCAAAGCCGGTCCTGCGCTGGACGTGAATTATAAATTTTGGTTTTCGCGAGTGCAGCAAAAAACGCGCTGTACGTCGGATGCTGGGATTTTCAACTCATGCAAATGTAACAAAAAAGGGCAGCAGTCGCACGAAGACTCTCCTGAGATGAAAGTATAGTACGTGAATTCGCCTAGGGAAATATAAGATAATTTGAAGCGGCCCTAAAAGAGCCTGGCAGCCAACTTTTGCTGCAAACAGTGTTAAAGTGCAGCGAGCCAGTGTTTGCAAATCCCGCAAACGCATTTTCCGAGTGTACATGTAAGTACAACCATTGTGCTATATTTCAAGGCTTATTTGAAGCGTCAATTTTAAGAGGCGCCGATTCAACTGTCCTTACGAGGTCTGCACACAGTCAGTGGTTCCCAACATAATGTCCGCCAAGACCGGTATGCAGCAGTTAGTTCCAGGTAAAATGTTTGCAAAGCCTGATAAGGTTGCGTTTAACTGCAAGCTTTTGCAAACGCACAGGAATGTGTTTTCGGCGACTTAAACAAGTGCCGGCTTTAGGTAATGTTGACATTTCAGTTTTGTTAAGACATTTTTGACATTTGCGTTCTTTTAAAAGATAATCATTTTAACGCAATTTTTTAAGATGTTTTACGTTGTTCATGCATGTTTGCAACACACCTGCGAGTAACCTCAATCTACAGTGTGTCCCCGGATAGGTGAAAAACTCTTGCAAAAGGTAAATAATTCTCGATTTAAATTTTCATTTTTTGGTGTTCAGCCCTGCTTGGTTAAAGGCGAATTTCTAATATAATTTGAGTTTTGAAAAATTAAGTATGCCTTGGAAATGTTCAAAAAACCTGTTTTTCTGTAGAGTAAAGTGCTTTTTATGTGAAAAATAGGACAAAAAGTTATTAAGAAAAGTGGTTTATAATCAATATCTAGCACCCTATACCAAATTTTAAAATTCTCGGCCAGATTTGATCTCTCTCACAAATAATGTTATATTTTATTTATTATGAAATAAAAAACTTTGTTAAAAATATTTGTTTTTTCATGGCAGTTTTTGTTAAAAATAAAATTCTTTGATATGGGACCTAAACATAAAAGAAAATGTGAGAGATCAAAGTTGGCCAAGGATTTTGAAATTTGGTATAAGAACCTAAATGTTGATTCTAAACAACTTTTCTTAATAACTTTTTGTCGTATTTGCTACATAAAAGGCACACTGATCTACAGAAAAATAGATTTTTTGTAAATTTCCAAGACATAAGTACTTGATTTTTCAAAACTGAAATTATGTTAGAAACTCGCCTTTAACCAAGCAGGGCTAAACCCCAAAAAATGAAAATTTGAATCGAGAATTTTTTACATTTTTCAGGAGTCGTTTCACCTATCCGGGGACACACTGTATATCGCACGTAGGTGAGAACTTAATTCTATTTTTTTAAATTTCTTTTCTATTTTTATGCGCGTTTTTTTGTTTATATATGTGTTTTGAAACCAATAGATGATGTAAAGAATTCGGATTTTTTGTACATTGTTTCAAGTCCGACCAACACTATAAGGGAGAACCAGATTTCTATTTTGCCAGATAGTGATCTTGCATAAGCGACTAACTGAGATATTAAGAGTGTCATGATCACTGAGCTAGCCAGGGGATAAAAAGGGTAAATAATTATTTAAATATCAAAGCGTACGAGACGTCTTGTTCAAATTTAATGTATCCACGAAGGAGTAAAAAATACTGGTTTAATATGCTACTTAAAAAATAAAAAACAATTTTAGGAATTATATGTTGATAATGTAAAAAACTATTTCACCTTGAATTTCTTTATTAATTTTATCCCCCAAAAATTATTTTCTTCGGGTCAGCATCGACCCAATGTTGGCAACCCTAGTTTTAGGAGTGCAATATTATTGTTTTTTTACGGTTTGGCGGCAAATTGTATTAATTTAAAATTTATTCAGGAGTAAATAACCTTTATTTCTAAATTTGTAAAAATTTAGAAGAAACATGTTATTGTATTTAAAAAAGTAATTTCAGATGTAAAATTTCAATAAAAAGTATTTATTTTTATTTTCAACGTCAACATCAGCAGATGACGCACACACTTTGAAATAAAAGCATCGTCATTGCCAACATGGAAGTCCCTACATATCAGAATTACCTACTACCAACATGTGCACTTCTCATAGCGAGTCAGACGTAACACTATCAAAAGTAAAATTAAGAAATGCAACGTGTATGATCAAGTGGGTCTACTAAAAAAATATTCAACTCGAAATCCAATAATTTTACAGATTATACAAAAAAATATCTGGGGTCAAAATTGACCCCGCTTGGGTATCTGGGGGGGTTAAGCAGATGTTCAATTATTGTTTTTAATGCTGATTAAAAGTTTTTGCGCTTGCCTCGCAGAATACGAACATTTGTAGAAGGTTAATAATTATTAGCCACTACCAGCTAGTCTTTAATTTGAACTTTGACACTATTTTTATTGGTATCATTATACATAAGGGCAATTAAAACTTTAAAAACCCTTATACGGGCGGAAGTATTTTTAATTTATATTACAAAATCTCCTTAAATATTTTTAAATGTTCAAAGCAATATGCAACGACCTTGCCATGTACAATTGTCTACGCGGGAAATATAAACCAACACGATCTAGTGCTTTTGTCATTCCAAATGCAAGACGAATAGGAAATTGTCTGTTACAACTTACCTAATTTAATTCGCCTCTGTTTAAACGTCTTGGCAAACTGTTCCAGCTCCTCTAGGTCGGTCGTCTCTTCAGGCGAAGGTTCCAGCAGCCGCGACGGCGTCTTGAGGTGCTGGGGTGTGAGCCCCCCCGAGCTGGGGGTGCTGGGGGTAAGCAAGCTGGCGGGTATGTGGGAGTTGTTGGGGGGTGTCGACTGCTGCGACTGCGGTACTTGCGCATTCTGAGGGATGCTGGTGTTGTGCTGGTTCTGCTGCTGCTGGTGGTTCTGTTGCTGGGCCTTCTGCAGCTGCTGCAGTTGCTGCGCCGCTTGCGCAATTTGTTGAACCTACACGAATTTCGGCAATTACTCGCTGGACACCGTAGAAACCGAGCCATTAACATACACACATGCAAACACGACATTAGAAACAGAAAGTATTGCACAACACCCAAGCCAATTACTACAAGATGTAACGTCAATGAAAAAACTGAAAAGGAAGCTAATTTTCAAGCGCACTGGAGACGACGAAAACCACACACACCTGCATAGAATGAGGAACTCTAGAAGAGAGGCCAGAGCGCGGAAATCCTTGAAGGAAGCCCTTAAAGACCGACACCAGAGTTAGAGCGAGCTCTAGAAGTTCCACTAAGTACATCGCGGTCAATACTAACCTGGTTCTGCAAGAAGAACTGGGCTTGTGGATTCAGCTGGTTCCCGTGGCTCTGCTGCAGCATGGCGAGCTGCTGGAGCTGCTGTAGGCTGGTGGGGTTCTGGAAGGCCTGCAGGCCACCCAGGACCTGCAGGGGGTTGCTCAGGAGCCCCCCGAGGCCGCCCAGGGCCGCCAAAGCTGCCCCAACGCCAGGACTCGAGCTGGAAACCTGCGGCGAGCTGGGGGTCGTGGATCGTGCGGGGTCGCCCGTGACCTGTGCAAAAAAAAGCTTAGAAATTGCTGCGGGAGTTGGCTAAATGAAGACATCAAGCGTCAAATATTAAAGGCAAATAGGTTACGGCGCGAAGCTGAGAGTAAACTCATCACTCGTAGCCGCGAGGCATCGGAAATAATGATGGATAATTTAGGGCTTAATTGGACTTATATGGTAAGAGGAATAAACGCACTTGTCTGCAGAGGAAAATTACCGGTTTTATGCGAGGAATTAGTTGAAATCAGCCGTCTGCGTAATTAGAAATCATTCGATAATCACTTATATTTGTTACGGCTTGAGTGGAAGGATGGGTTGTTTGTTTTAAAAAACGTGCAAGTAGTCGAATTTACATTAGAGCAATAATTAGCCTAGAAATTTTAGGTATTTTTTTTAAATAGCAGGAAAAACTTAGACATAGTTGCATTTTGGTATACATGATATCCTCTAAGGAGATTGAAAAATTTCAAAGGGTTGTAGAACAGAAAATTGCCCAAGCAGTTTGCAATGGGGTCAGTAATATTTTTAGATCAGTTATTGAAACATCTAATATAAATACTGGCGTACGCATCCATTGAAATGTGCTGGAACGTCGTCATGTTGTAAGCATTTTTGATTTTCATTCATATTTCTGCTGAAATCGACTTATGTAAAAGCCTCTCCAGTTATGACCAAAGAATTAATTTAGACCTTGAAATAATTTTTCTTATACCCTCATCTAATGAATTAATAATAAAGTACTTAACTGACATTCAGTTTTCTGAATAATGAAAGAACTATCTCCCCAAAAGCTTCAACAATAATAACACTAAACATTTGAAGATTAGTAAGAAACAAATGGAAAAATTGAAATACCTATGCCAAGCATAATAGTGAGAAAAGGATGATTGCAAAAACCAGTTAGTTTTAGATAAGCTATTTGTACAAATCAAGAGCAGTTAAGTAGAGAACGGAATATATGCAGCCCATTATTACTAAAATATGCGCATATATATGCATCTTATTTTGTGAAAATATGCAGAAAAATATACAGAAAATCTTAGAAATATGCATGTGCATATGTCATTTCATTTACTTTATGCAGAATTAAAAACCGTTTCAATTAATGGCTAATCAGTCATGAACCTATAATAAAATTTGAAAAAAAGATATACGTATTTAATGTTTTGTTTTACTCATTTTAATAATTCAATCTAAGCACTTATTTTCATAAAAACATAGGTAATACTAACAAAATTCGTAAATTAATCAAAGTTATAAGCCATTTTGCAACTAATACTATTCAAGAATTTCATGGAGAGACTTATGTCTTCTGTCTGAAAATATGTGCTTAAATATTGAAAAAGGACCTTTCAACGTCTAGAAATGCACAAGGAGCATTTACAAATTTACAATTTACAATAACATTAGGAGCTACATTAAGATCCACGACAATATCACCATTCAAAAAGTAGCTAATATCATGTAAGATAGTTTAACCACGGGTTTTTTCATTACTGAATAGTTTTCTAAAATTTGAGTACTTATTTTACCGTCTACACCTTTGCATGAATTCTAAAAGCTTCTTAGTGCTAAAGCTTCATGAATTTCTTACGTTAGCGATTTCGAAACAGAACTATAATTTCCTTTAATACATACCAGTTCTTGGGAAATTATCGGATATTTGAATATTTCTCTACAATTTTCAATTGCAATACTAGAATCAGTACATTTTCTAAGAAACTAATCATTTACTTGTTTTCATTAAAGACTGAAAGCACTACCAGTTTCACGGGCATTTTTTACATTACGAATATCTGAAAGCAATTCTATGCAATTTTTGCTAAAACAATTATTCATTTATGTTATAATATGCACGCAACTGCTAAAATATACAAGAAATGAATAAAGTATCTTAAATATGCATTCATTAATTAGTGTGAAATAATTGCAAAAGTTGTAATTTGTGCACATTTTTAATCGTGTCATAAGATATGCATAAATTATAGAATAGCAGCATAAACTATGTTCTCTAGCAATAAGTATAAAAAGCCATAAGGACATTAAAATTTACCA
>CALNHX010006463.1:54068-88952 GCA_940337035.1 Agriotes lineatus | reverse complement strand
AAATAATAATCTTTTGGTAAAAATAATAGACAATCAGTAAGAAAACAATAAGAGCCCAGTAAAATAATAAATCTTCAGTAACAATTATAGATGTTCAGGAAAATACAGTATTTAGTACAAATAATAAATGTTTCATTATAAAAAAACAAAGGGGCAGTAAGAAGCAAGGCAACAGATTAAATGCGCATTATAATTTCTAGTAACTCAAATAAAGGGACCGTAATATAAATAGTATATTGTGTTATTAGGAGCAAAAGTTATATTTTATGTGGCGTGGCTGGACGGTTTATCTACCGAGCTTACGAGGCAGAAACTACAGCCTAGCCACATAAAGATACTTTAGCCCCGAATAACATATAGCATTTTTTCTTCAAACGTTTATAACAAAATCCGAAGAAAATGACTATATCTTGTCAGCGGCAGATAATATTATCTGCCGCATGTCAATAAAGTGACAGTTTAGCATCATCAATCCAGCAGGATAATGACACATTTTACAGCCTTTTGAACAAAAAAATGTTTAGTAAAATAAAAAAAATTAGTAAAAATAATATACGATACTTAAAATAAATGGTCAACAAAATAATATTGAAAGGAATATTATTTATATATTACGTAGGTATTTACTAAAACACGCCAGAATGTTATTGCAGATAACCTGGATTGCATAGAATATGTCTACAATGTTTCTCACCAACTATCGGACATAGCCAAATTAACATTGGAAAATTATGGGCGATCAACTATTGCTGTGTAGGCATCGAAGTACGTGATTTGTGAGAAATGACAAACGTCAAATTAATTAAACAATTTTGAATTTCTGACCAAGCGCGTACCTCGATGCGCACACAGCAATAGTTGATCTTTTCACAATATCTCAATGCTAATTGCCTTATGACTGATACTCTGCGAGACATACTGTATATATACTTCCAATCAAGTCATTATTAGAAGAAGAAAAACCGACAACTACAATAGGAACTTGTATATTTGTATGGAAAAGTAAAAAAAAAATAAAATACTCTCTTAAATACAAGAACAACAACTTAAATACTTTTTCTAGTACATAAATATATAACATATATTATTATTGGAGCAGCAAAGCTTTCTTGGCTTTCGCTGGATGACCCCTGAGTCGTTTTTGTCCTATTGGGATAGTTTTCGCTTCTGGAGGTGCTTTCCAATTTTTATTTGGTATACTATACCTTTCTTTATTGTATTACTTGCATTAATTTTAGTTACAGTAACCTCAAATATCCAACCGGTAAAGAAAGTCACTGTTGCTGAACATTTATTATTTTTACCGTGCAAATTGAAATAAATTACTGTGCATCTCTTATTTCTTTAATATGCGTTTTAAACTGTACAGAACATAATAAAATACCGTGCATATTTTACTGGCCACTTTTAATTTTTTGGTGTGAAATTTACAGTATTTTACTAACCATTCGGGTTTTTATACTTTGCAAAAATTAATTGATTACTGAACATACATATTTGTTTACTGAATAAAACTGGATTATATACTGAAAGTTTTATTAGTACCCTTTAATTTTTAAAAAATCTTCGTTCTTGGTCGGGTTTGAACTGACTCCCTTCATATTAACAGTCTGATTGATTAACCACTGAGCTACGAAGCCCTGGAGGGTTTAAGGGTTATGTACACCATGTGCTAATGCCCTTGCTGTGAATTATTCAATACTGACACCTCAATATTTTACATTAAACTTACGTCGATAGCTTCTATCAGTGGTATTAATTCGGAATTATTAACTTATCGCCGTTGTTTAAAAGACTCGCGACCGACCACTTATCCATAATTTTTAAAAAGGCATGCTGTATCCTGTTACGATGAGTAATTGTCTCCTCCAGTTTTAAAAGCCAGGTAGACGATTCATAAATGCATGTAGGGACTTGTCTGCATTTTCTGTGAAATGAAATTTCCTGTTTTTACTCAAATGTTATATTAATTCTTTATCGACTTCTTTTCTAATGCCGTTTTGTTTTCCTGAAATTTGTAAGTCCAAATTATTTTTAAGTTGACATTATGACAAATGCACGCAAAAATTAGTTAATTAAACTAACACTGTTAATGTGGAAGATTGGTTTGAGTTAAGCCATTTGCTTTTTCATTCATCATAGCGAATTTAGTAAAAAGAAATTTACCGGTAAATAAAGCTACGGATAAGTACCTATAAGTATTAATTATGTTTAAAATGAATAAATCCTGCTAATTTAAAAGCAAGTGCTGAGCGCTTATCCGTTGATTGCTTAGCGGTTCACAATCATTTCGTAGTACAGCAATATAATTCAATAAAATTTCGTGTTTTTATTCAAATTTTTTGTTAATTTTTGCTAAAATTTCGTTAATATGGCGTTTTTCAGTTAAGTAGACTCGTGCATTTTTTATTATAACGTTTTGTCGTAACTATCAAAACTAATTCAAAACTTGACATCGATATTCACGACGGCTCTACTGGATCGATTGGGTTCTATTTTTAACACGTTGATGGACACTGCGTGCATAGTGTACTCACGTATTGTGACACTAAGGTATTTTGCAAACTAGGACACAGAATATGCTAAATTTCATTCACCAACAATAATTTATGTAACAAATTTTTTTGCATTTTTTTTTCAAAAAATGAAATGACGTCTATTGACGTTGTGTCACATCACATATAGATTTCTGCAGGTGTAAGGTGACATAACGTCAATAGACTTTTTTTGTCAGAAAATATTAATTGACATTTTACAAACTGAAACATAAGTACAAACTATATATATTATTTTTCTTCATCATACCATTCTTGGAAGCATTCTGGGCATAGCGGCGGCTTCTTCGGGCAACCTTTACATCTATAACTAGTCTCCTTTCGGATATTTTTCTTAGTGCAGACCCTGCATTTCAAAAATGCAGTTTTCCTATTACTGTTAGGAGGTAAGGGATTTCTTACAGGCAAATGCCCAAATGAGGCACTAGTAGTTGCAGCTTCAACCAGCTGTGGTGTAAATGTTTTGCGATTATCATGGATTCGATTGGCATCAACAAATCTTCAGATTTGGTTTTAGGGGCTAATCCAATATGTTTATTGATTATGTCTTCTCGGAATGTCAAATATCTATAAGGTTTATCGCCGTTTTTATAATATTTCCGATACATATAGAAAGCGTTCGAAGTTGCAACGTCTAGAAGATGAAAAAGAACCTTCTTATACCACCGAATGATTTTTCTGGGCGAAAAATAGTAGGAGGTCATCTGGTCGGCCCTGGTCGATTCCCGACATGATCATTGTATATTGCCACTTCCTTAAGTTTCTTTTTCATTTTACCAAAACGATTTGATACTTCCACTAATTCTGGATAATTTTTGGTAGTTATAACAAGGACATCTCTCCTATCTTTCCACTTTCACACATATACTTTTCGCAGTCTTATCCAGAAATATTCCCGTCTTCAGTTTTTCTCCAGTCACCTGTTTTGGGATATCTTTTACGGTTGCTTCTCAATGCTCCTGCACTGTACCTTTTGTATGTGGGTAACTCTTCTGAAAAGGCTACACTATTATAGTAACTGTCCATAAATAGTGTATGCACTTTCATAAGATATCTTCTGAGTCGTCAGACTCTGATGTTTCATTGGTAGGATCATAGTCCTCGTCTGATCCATATTTACTCTCGGTGTCGCTGAATGAATCATGAAGTTCTTCATTTGAAGAAACTTCTTCATGTAATTGAAACAATTGCTCTTGCTTCTTTTCGTACGGATCCATCTGGAAAACAAAGCAAATTGTAGAATAAAAAATTACCAAATAAATTAAAGTAGGTCATCTCCTACATAGACAAATGTTTCTTCAACAATAAAATCGTGCCCATGCATAGTATATTTATATATTAGCAACTCCAATCCCGTGTACAGGCAACACAAAAAACCCGATCAATCTAAAACGTACATGAACTGAGAGTTGATAGCGGAACGCACCCCAATAAGCCAAACGTGCTTTGACCATAACCTGATTTTGTCAACAAGCATTTGAATAATATCGAATAACTATATGTATAAGAAAACACCAGTCTAAAATATATTGAATCACCGGTAAATCTAAAGAATTTCATAAAAGCGACTTACCTTTATACCGAAATGTCTCTGGAATTTTTTTCCAGTCAACTAACTTTTTGCAGACAATATGACACAGATGCACAGTAAAAATGAACGGGTAATGGGAGCGCGACGTCTATAAACGTTGTATCGATTCCAGCTGCGCATACATACCCACTCTTCGAAATGGCGAAATTTGAAGTATAGGTGACAGTAACGAATATTTCTGCATACGTATGGTGACACTACAACTTAATTCATATGATATTTATATTTGCGACTAGACGTCTACCGACGTAGTCTCACAAGTAGATATGCTTTAAATAACGTCTCTGGACGTTGTGTCACTTCGCATTTATAGAAATTAGACGTCTATAGACGTGTCCATCGACGTGTTAAGCAAAATGAAATATGCTAAGAAAACGGTAATTGTTCTTCCGGAACGTATACACATTGGCGTAACTAGGATTTTTGGCTGGGGAGGGCCAGGCCCCCCAATCAACCATCGTCTATACCTATGAAGACATGAATTTACGTATATATATAACTTTTTCGGATAAATTTATTTGCTTGTTTTTTGACGCTGCAATCTAATAAAACAAAGATGTGTAGTCAACATTTGTTTTTATTATTGTTTCAAAAAATGTTTGCCCTTAAACTCGAAACATTTAAGCATTCGATAACACCAATTTTCAAAACAAATTCCACTCTTCTCGAGTCACTTGATAAACAAAGTTTTTGAAGCTTTCCATGGCATTTTTAAGAATTCCAAATCACACACCACGCATTTTATCCTGTAATGGAGGAAATAGAAAGTAATCGGAAGGTGCTAGGTCGGGACAGTATGAGGATAACTTAGCAATATTAACCCGGAAGTTTCTAATAAACATTATTTTGTTTGATGTGCGGTATGACTAGAAGCATTGTCACGGTGCAGAAAGATCTCACTTCTTAGTACCCTAACCCAGCTTTTTGAATAACGTCTGGCAGTCATACTGTCGTGTGCCATTCTGCGCTAACCGTACATGTATTTTCAAGCACAACAGTTGTGATAGGTCCTATGAAAGGAAGCAAGTGATCATTTTTTTATCAACTCTTTGCGATAGCTTCACTAAAACCAGGTTAGGATCTGTTGGAAACACTCATTGTGCAGGCTGCCGCTAGATTCGGGTTCAAATGCATATATCCAGCTTTTGTCACCAGTTATAATGTAAACTGCCTTAGATCTACCTTCATAATATTTCTTATACCATTCCACATGCTGTTGTTGTGTTTCTGTTAAACTGTGTGGTATCCACCCACAACATACTTTTATTACACCCAAATGATTATGTAAAATCTTGTTTATTGCAGTCATGCCAATGTCCAAGATGTTTTTAATAATTCTATATGGGACTCGATTGTCCTCCTGAATCATTTCTCGCACAGCGTCTATGTTAATAATTAACATAGACGCATTTAACGAACTGAAATTGGTCCTCCTTCGCGAAAATCATCGCTAACTGAAAATCGTTAAAATTTAAATTCATTAAACCAGCAATGCGAAGGCGCTTGGTCACCAAAAGTAGCACGAAGTCATGTAAAGCTTTTGTTCGGAGATGGGATGGTAAATAATGGCTCAAAAATATTCTCTCGCTAAATTCATTTTTGCTGCACAACACTTATTTCAAAATTAACTGTATAATAACTGGTGCAATTATCAAAACTAAATTTGAACTGTTAATCTAAAAAACAACAAACATTTTTGTCGTGGCAATTTTGATTTCCATGGTGTAGTTGATCTATTGGTTTGCAGAAATTAAGGGTACTACTCTCGTAATACTATATTTTTAAGTAGCATATCAATAAATTATTTCTCGGTTCATCAACAACATAAAAACGTATAGATTACCTCTTGCAAATCAATGAGGTTGATGGTAAAAGATACTAATCCATGAGAAACAGATTTTATTGGAAAACATCACTTGGTTTCCATTTACATAATTTTCATTTTATTATCCGTATGGTCAAGGCAAATACTTTCTTGAAAACATCAATATCCTCTTAATTGTTATTGCCATATCTCTTTGTTCTATCTTGGGCTGGAAACTGTGAAAATTCAAGCACCCAAAATTATTTTTACTACATGAAACACTATTAAACATAAAATTCTGGATCGTACTCGTGAAACCGATAAACTGAACTCTTTAGGCAAGGCAAATATCCAAGTAGCAAGTCACCGTAAGACTGAACTGGATGAGCCTATAATAGGTAGCTATATGTGCAGTGTGTACAGGGAATAGTTGGTGATGCACTCAAGTTTCCAGCTCATTGTACTTGCCCGCAAAAGAAATCATTGCAATTGTCTTTTTCTATGCACATAAATTGACTCCTTATTTATAGAAAACATAAGAGAAACTAAAAAAAAAATATTCAGACGAAAACAGTCCTTGCAACGTTAATTATTAGCAAAACTAAACTGCATTTGTGCACTAATAATGTTTTCTCTTTAATATTATTATTGACTAGAGCTATCCGTCCAATATATGGTATTCATACTATGTTTTTAAGCCAAAAAAGGTAATAAAACCAAAGAATTTAAAAACGTGTGAGGGTCAATAACAACCCCCTTAGTTTAAATAGGTTAATAAAAAAGCAAATTTTTAAATATATACATACCTTGATTTCACAAACGAATTACGGCAACCAATCAAAATAACGATAAAAACAAACAGATTTTAAATGCGGATATTTTATCTACACTACCCATCACTTTTAAGAAAAAAGCTGAAGCCCTCCAACGCATTTTGAGTGCATCAGACGAAGTAGGTTAGGATCATAACGGCACTGTTACTACAAAGGGTGAACTTTTATCGTTGTCTAACATAATCGATTAGGTCACGACGCGACGCTTTGAGACCGTGAAAGATGATTAATCTGCCCGGGTAATGAAAGAGAGGTTGTTGATACATTAAAGAAAGTAACGTCGCTCGTGTGTTAGAAGCCAATCCTAATCGGCAAAATGTGACAGGCCAATCTGCTGACACAGGAAAATCTGAAGTGGAAACTGATAACTATGAATCCGATTTAGAATCTAAATTGAAATCACCAACTACTCCACCAATTCCACAGCAAGAAGGTGCAACCAGAAAAACATCGAAAAAAAAGCTCCAGCAAAAAGAGCCCATTAGAAAAACATCGACAAGGAAGAACCCATCAGCATCAAAAACGGTTGGAATTTTAAATTTTTTAAAAACAAGTCAGTGGAAAATGTATCTCACAGTCGAATTGAAAAATTTAATTGACGCAGATGAGCGGGTACATGATTTAATTAATACCCTATAGCAGGGGTGGCAAACCTTTATTGATCTACGTGCCATTTTTTCTAAAGAAATGGTTAATGAAGCCATGACGTGCCATCAAATGCCAGGTAGAAATAGGCTAAAAATACATATTCCTAGGTACATAACCGAGCTAAAAGGCGGGAGCTGAAGAAGATTAACCTGGAGGTGGCGGACAGCCTGGAGCTGCCGTGCAAACAACGAAAGTGGGCCCCAAAATTCCACAAGAGCGTAGTGAACTTAAGGATTGCAACCATAAACAATTATCCTAACGTTCAGTGGCTTTCGTTGCTTCCAAATTCTTCCTCACAAATGAACCAAGCTATAATTAAGCTGGTGAAGCACGAAGCCCAGGGGCAACCAACTTATTCAAACAAAGGCTGGGATGGAAAAGGTCGAGAAATACTACCATACGCAAATCAACTCAGGTTATCAAAATCTCCCAAAAATTGGAAAAGGACCACCAGAAAAAATATTGGAATGCAAAGTGGTCTAAATTGATAGCAACACAGCTGAAAAATGTTATCACAAGATGAAAATAGGCTTGCCTAGCTACGCAGGGGAAAATTTATTCAATATTTAAAAATAAATGTGAATAGGGCTGCCTAACGATCCAGGGGAGAACTTACAAAATAAATTGTGTTTAAAATTACAGCTGTTTATTTAAAATATTTCTTTTGTAGAAAAACTCTTGTCAGCTAATTTGTTAAGTTTGACATAAAACATTGAAAAGTTGTGAAAATATATTTCGACTGTTATAGTCTTCTTCAGTTTACATATTTTTATAATATATCTGTAAGGTAAAATACATAATTAGTTTATTAAAATCACAGAGTATGATGATAGAAGAGTGAACGAAGTTTTCAACCTCTATGATGCAATAACGTACCTTTTTAGTCAAAAGTTTATGTCCTAAATTTAGTCGTTGTTATTAATAATTTTTATAATTCAAAATTAGCAAAATATTCCCATCAGGATTATTATCAAAGCTATTCATTCGTTATTTGTTTTATTTTTCCAAGATAATTCTTGATTACCATAAAAAAAAACAAATAACGAATGAATAGCTTTGATAATAATCCTGATGGGAATATTTTGCTAATTTTGAATTCTAAAAATTATTAATAAATAACCACTAAATTTAGGACATGAACTTTTGACTAAAGAGCTACGTTATTGCATTATTGAGGTTAAAAACTTCGTTCAGTCTGATATCATCATTTTCTGTGATTTTAATAAACTAATTATGTATTTTACCTTACAGATATTTTATAAAAGTATGTGAACTGAAGACTATAATAGTTGAAATAAATTTTTACAATTTTTCAATGTTTTACGTTAAACTTAACAAATTAGCTGACAAGAGTTTTTCTACAAAAGAAATATTACAAAATAAATGCTTAAAGTAAAATCCAACTAGTTATTTCAAATACTGCATGCGAACTACAAACTAAGCGTAACAGCGCCCCTCTCGCCGTCCCTCCGCGTAGCCCACGCTAACTCACTCCGTAGCTCACTCCCATCCGTTCGGGCAGAAATTCGCGCTAAATCTACCTATCTCTGTCGCGCAGTCTGTTGCCGTTCCGGCAGAAGTAGCCTTGTTCACAATGAACTTTGTTACGATGACCTCAAATGTAGACGAAAAAATAAATTGTTTCGATAAGCTACCTAAATTCCTTAATTGAGGCCGTGCCCAAATTATTTTTCTGCGTGCCATCAATGGCACGCGTGCCATTGGTTCGCCACCCCTGCCCTATAGTATATATACATGTTATGTAAGAAGTTGTAAATAAAACATGTTTAACCTACATGCTTTTTAATTCTGCAACAAATGCATAGTAAACTTGTACCTTGTAAACGAAGTCTAATTTTATTACCTGCTGCTATCAATGTAGTCACCCTTTTTGTTTGAATTGTTTGAATTGTGATATAACAGGTCTCAGTGTCTAAAAATTAGGAAATTCTTACAAGAAACGCCGTTTTAGCGAAATTTTAGCAAAAATTTACATAAAACTTGAATCAAAACACGAAATTTTATTGAATTAAATTGTACTATGAAATAGTTGTGAACTGCTATGTAATTATGCCAACTTGAGAAAAATAGCTGAAAATGTTCTGATAGAATCCAATATTATTAGAAAAATTAAATTAAATGCGTTGCATTACAGTATATACAACAGTTATACGTGCATGTGAATTTCAAGTAGTAGATTAACCGATTTTTTTTAATATATAAAATGTATATTAATAAATTCAATATACAGTGTGTCTGCTTAAGTTCGCACCATACGGAAAACTTTTTTATTATTAATTTTACGAAAAAAAGTTATTTTTTTATAAAAAGTTCTGCATAGTCCAGCACTTAAAATTCAATCATCAGATATTAATTTTTTAAGCCGTATACGAGGAATGTCAAAAAATATGAATTCTGCTCAAGAGTAAAGTACCTTTATTTGTGACAATATCGAAAATTGTTATTAAGAAAAGTTTATTAGAATCAAAAACTACGTTTAAATATCCAATTACACCTATATACGATGAAAATCAGGTTTTGTTATTTTTCACATTTTTTTTAAGTTGTTTCATATGGAAAACTTTATTTTTGACATTATCGGAAACTTTTTTCAGTTATCAATTTATTCGTTAAAACTTTGATAATCTTTACGTCTCGTAACCTCTATGTTGCATTATTTTTGATGATTTTCCATAGGAAACAACTTTTAAAAAATGTGAAAAATAACAAAACCCGATTTTCATCGTAGATAAGTGCAATTGGATATTTAAACGTAGTTTTTGATTCTAATCAACTTTTCTTAATAACAATTTTCGATATTGTCACAAATAAAGGTATTTTACTCTTGAGCAGAATTCATATTTTTTGACATTCCTCGTATACCGCTTTAAAAAATTCATATATGATTATTGCATTGCAAGTTTTGGGCCATGCAGAACTTTTTATAAAGAATAACTTTTTTTCGTAAAATTAATAATAAAAAAGTTTTCCATATGGTGCGAACTTAAGCAGACACACTGTATAACCTTTTCTAACATGTTATGAATTGTAATATAACAGGTCTCAAAGTGTCTGACAATTAGGAAATTCCTACAAGAAACGCCCTTTTAAAGAAATTTTAATTCAATTGCAAAGATATACTACGCTGTTATTGCGCAGATGCTTTAAAATTATGTTCAAAATAGAAAAAAGCGCAGGAGAAACGTGCTAGACAGAGAACACAAACCTCTCAGTGAGTGCGACAAGGATAAAGCTAGTTATATGCTGCGTAATGCCACCTTCGGACATGTATCATCCTGTTTGCCACGGCGTATGCATAGTAAACTTCCGTTCGATGTGTAATTTTTAATTGCAAACATCTGATATGTTAAGTGGTAATGTTACATAAAGGTGTATAAAATATAAAAATGTATGACTAAATTTGAAAACTACCACCAGAGCTTAAATCTGGCGCCTTAAGCCACTCGGCGAATGTGACTTGTATAATATTTGAATAAAATCAACTGATAAGTGCTCAGCACTTGCTTTTAAATTAGCGAGATTTATTAATTTTAAAAATAATTAATATAGGTGGGCTCAAAATAATTTCGAACTGAAAAATTATCCGCAGCTTGTTTTACCGGCAAATTTATTTTTATTAAATTTGCTGTGATGAATGAAAAAAACAAATGGCTAAAACTCAAACCAATCTGCCACATTAACATTAACATTTTGCTATAATAGAGTTTGAACCTAAAAATAATTTTGACTTACAAATTTCATTATATCATATTGCTGTACTACGAAATGATTGTAAAAATGCTACGAAATTATATTGAAATTAGGAAAAATAGCTGGAAAATGTAATAAAATAAGAGATGCACTGATATAGTTCCCAAATTATTACAAAATATAAATTATTAAAATATTGCTGCGTTAGTGTTACATAAATTAGAACTTACGGAAAATCCAGACAGGTCACTACATGCAACTTTTTTTTAATTCCAACTAAGTTTACAATCTGTTTATAGAAACAATAAGTAAATGTTATGACAAGACTTACATTCTAAATAAATATAATCTAAACTTGATATGGTAAGGATAATCCACTGTTAATTCTCTTCTTGTAGAAAGTAGCCAGAAGATAGCTAATTCGTATAACAAGAACATTATTAACACTACGCATAAGTATATAGTAGAATATCAGTACTTAATCAAATCGGTTTTCTAAGTCCGATGGTTTAAAACGTTTTAGTTCACGATCACGATATTTAATATACCTATGTTTAATTTCTTCCCGCACTGTTTTAAGTTTAAGATCACTGTCACAGATCACAAGCTATAGTTCTGCGTATTTTACTTTAAAAACGCTTCAAGATCTCGATATTGGAGATACTAGCAGTACCCCAGAGTTGCAAGCCGTAATTCCATATAGGTTTTAGAATAGACTTGTAGAGTAATAATTTGTTCTCGAGAGAAAGTTGAGATCGTCTACCTATCAGCTAGTTCTAGTACATTTGACGAAATTTGAGACCGAGTTGTTTCCTCTTGGTAAATATATGGTTACGCCACGTGAGTCGTCGGTCTAGAAGAATACCTAAGTATTTTACGTCTAAGGTTTGCGGAATTTTAATGTTACGTATTTAAGGTTACTGCTGGGCAAGTGCTTCTATTGGTGGTAAATGTGATGTGCAAGGATTTAGATTCATTAATTCGAATTCTCCATTTGTGCAACCAATGTTCGATTTGCGTGAGGGCTTGTTGCAAGTTTACAGATGCCATAGGATTAGTGTGCGATGCTAAGATTGCCGTATCGTCTGCAAAAGTTGCCATTGTCATGTGCGCTGGGGTTGGTAAATCAGCTGTAAAGAGCAAGTAGAGCACAGGTCCCAATACACTGCCCTGGGGAACGCCGTATTGGATAGGATGGAGATCCGAGTATTCGTCACACTGTGTGATCGTAAACCATCTGTTTTCAAGATAAGATTGCAAGACTTCAAAGAAGTGATGCGGTAGAACTTGCTTGAGTTTGTAGTACAGGGTCCGGCAACATAACTTCCTTTTTTGAAATGCGCGCCATTCAGGCTGTAGGGGTCGTAGCGGGGCGGGATTGGTCTCATTCGACAGGCGTGTTTCTAAAGTTTTGTTTCCTTCCATGTCGGTCGCCATCATACTTTGGAACAGTGAGGAACGTGTGTTTGCCGTCGAGTCCTACTTTTCGAACGGATGTTCTGTGATCGCAAACACAACATGCGCTACTGGGCTCATACCAATCCCCGAGAATTGCATCAAAGGCATTTGCATTCACCTAAAGTTACAGTGTGGTGTGCAATTTCCTCAGCTAGAATTGTTGGTCCCTGGTTTTTTGAAGAAAATGAGGTCACAGTAACAGTGAATTCAGACCGATATGTGAACATGTTGGAGGATTTTTTTCCCACGATTTGATGAATTGGACTTAGGGCACATTTAGTTCCAACAGGACGGAGCAACGCCTCACACTTCAAGGGCATCCATCGGTGGATGTTTTGAGGGAACACTTCCCTGAGCGCCTCATCTCAATAAGGGGCGATTAGGAGTGGCCAGCCTGCTCTCCCGATTTGATCCCTTGCGATTTTTTTGTGCGGTTTCTTTTAAATCCCGCGTGTATGCCAACCGTCCAAGGACCCTACAAGACCTGAAGGCCAACATCCCGGCAGAAATTGCCAAAATACCTGCTGATATGCTGGTAAGGGTCGTAACAAACGCCAGAAATCGGCTTATTCAGTGTATGGGCAATGGGGGGCGTCACCCACCTGATATGATTTTCAAAACTGTGTAAAACATAACTTTAGATATGTACCTACATTATAAAAAAAATAATAAAAAATTCTGATTCATAAAATGGGTTTTATTGCGTTTTGAAAAAAGGAAGTTATGCTGCCGGACCCTGTATAAACCTATGAGTCAGACCTTGTCAAAGGTTTGTTTGACGTCAATAAATACTGCAAAGCAATGGCGTTTTCGTTCAAAATCATTGCTTACTTTTTTAACAATTTTTGTTCGATGGTGCCGTGGTGGGTTCTAAAGCCAAATTGCTGGTTTGGTATGAGCTGTTCGTTTTTGTTTTCCGCGTCTGATTATGGAAGCGTAAAGAAGTGTCTAGCGCTGCGGTATCGTAATCGACTTGAAGTGAAGGCCGGAAGGCCTATCTACTTGTTGACTTGTGTATTTATAATTTTTATCAATTGACCACAATCCATTTGCACACAATCACATGGCGTTTTCATAAAATTATACAAACCTGCAAATGGGATCGATGCAGCAGCCTACAACCTACAATCAAACTTCACAATTCCAAATTGGTCAACAACCAGGAGCGTACTCGCAACCTATACCAATGCAAAATAGTATGTATTACAATCAACTACCTACACCTAACGTATCATTTTATAGTCAGCAACAACCAATAAACACGCAATTTGCACCGTTATCGCTACCTCTCGATAGTGGTTTGCCATTAGTAACTAATAATAAGAAAAGATTAAGAGTTTCTGAAGCGACCGCAGATACTAACACGGACCAATCTAAATTGCATTACTGGATAAGTAATCCCGCGTCCACTTCAAATAGATACGATTCTTCTTCTTCTTCTTCTTCCTCTTCGACTTCTTAATTAGGTCCTGGACTTGTTCCTTTGGTATCATTGACGTCTGTTTTCGTGAGATATCGACTGCCAGCTGTCCCGCCAGCGTTTCGGAGGTCTGCCGGGTGGTCTTCTTGTGTTTGGCTTTCCATTCCTTACTATTTTTGCCAATCTGTTATCCGCCATACGATTCATTAACAGAAACTGTAACAAGGAAAGATGAACAAAATGAACAAAATGAAACCCATCCAAACGAAATGAAATCTCCACCGATTCTTGTAGTATATCGCGTAACAAATATTAAACGACTAATGTAAATGCTTGAAAACATTGCATATAACAATTACCTATTAAAACGCTCAGCTCTGAGCAAGTCAAAGTACAACCAAAACGAGACACAGAGTTCCATACTGACAAACCCAGAAAAGACAATAATTTCCGAGTAGTCCTGAAAAACCTACATTCATTGACTAGCGTACAGTTAATAAAAATTGAGCTACTCGCCCTTAAGCATAGAGTCGTCAATGTGTGGAACATTAAACACTGAGGGACACAACTACCATCACCCCTATTCTTTATCGATTTACCAAGCAAGAAGAACAACAAAGAAATCTACAATATCAAACAACTCCAAAACTGTATCATACAATTTGAACCAGTACGAGCCAAACGAGAAATTCCGCAATGTGGCAAGTGCCAACGATTTTTTACACACCACGAATTACTGCTTCCAACCCTTCACATACGTCAAGTGTACGGGAAATCATTCAACAGCAGAGTGATTATGTAAAGAAAAAAGTAATGATGTGAAATTCGTAAACTGTAGCGGAAATCACTCCAATTGTAAGTTTTGTGTATAAACAACTCCAGCAAAAACTCTACCCAACCTTGCGAAACAATCACAGTAAACCCCCCACAAGAATGATTCAACCTGGCCTTTTATACTCCCAACAGGTAATAGGTAATGCACAAACTTCGCAGGACATAAGAAACTTCTCTTAAACTGCTCGTAGTACCCATAATCAGCAATCCAATGAGATGTGCAAATTAAAAGACACGATGAAAAAATTAGTTGAACAAATAGGCACAACGTTAAACCTTTTAACTACAGTCGTCGCTAAATTAGCTTAATGGCTATCGCATTTACCTACATTAGCCCTATGGAACGTCAATGGTCTCAGTCAACACAAAGAAGAACTTAAATATTTCTTACAATTACATAAAATAGATGTACTGTTAATTTCCGAAGCACACTGCACTAAGAGAACTTCCATTAAAATACCGAACTATTGTGTTTACTGTACTAAACTTCCATCTGGTAATGCGCATGGTGGAACAGCGATAATTATAAAACAAAACATCAAACACTCCGAATTGAAAGCTTACTGCCACGATTATCTCCAAGCCACAAGCTTAGCCATAGAAGAACATCTAGGAACATTCGCTGTGTCCTCTGTATACTGCCCCCCTAAGCATAATAACAAAAGAGATAAGTCCGACCATTTTTTCAAAACTCTAGGCAACAGGTTCCTAGCTGGTGGTGACTATAATGCCAAACACCCACAGTGGGGCTCACGAACTACGACAGCAAAAGCAAGAGAACTGATAGATGCAATGAGACGCAGTAACCTGCAATCTGTGGCAACCGGAGAACCAACATATTGGCCAACCGATCCGAGGAGACAACCTAATGCACTAGACTTTACTATTACAACAAATATTATAATAATATTACTATACACACCGATATTATCCACAAGCAACAACAACCCTGTTTATTTAGTGCTGCTACTAACTGGAACATATTCAGAGAACACCCTGATGCGTCGATCCAGCTCAATGTATACTTAGAATATGCCCAAAAAATAGATAATGCGATTGATGTGCTTACAAGTGCTATAAAAAATGCTGCCTGGCAAGCCACTCCTGATAGTAAAATTAAAGTTTGGGCACTTCATTTCATGTAGGAACATGGCCTGAGACAAGGCGAGTCAGGGTCACCGAAGTATCCCTTTTTGAAACCCAGTCATCTGGCACACCGTTAACGGGGTACTAGGTGATGTGGTTAGCATCACGTCTTTGACGATTGCCTTACTTTCCCTAGTTCCACAACCGTGGTTTCGGTATCCAATTTTTAAAGCGACTGGGTGGGCCGCTCGCCAGTTGCCAGATGTGGGAATTGAACCCAGTACCGTGACACCGCAGCCTGACGCCCTAACCACTCAGCCACGCTGGCGATACTCCCGATAGTAATGAAACGCAAATTAAAGATACATGTCCTTTAATAATTAGAGAACAAATAGCAACAAAATGTAAACTAGGCAAAAGATGGCAACTGACAAGGACAGTTGACGATAAAAGAATCTTTAACAAAGCTGCCAGAAACCTCAAATAATTGCTGCTTAACCTTAAAAATCAGTCTATTCAAGAATACCTTAACAATCTGTCTCCCACGGAAGACTCAGATTATTTCATATGGAAGGCCACACGGAAACTTAAACGCTCTCAACTACCTGTGCCACCAATTAAAGATGCAACTGGTAAATAGGCAAGAAGTGATGCAGCTAAAGCCTCTGTATTTGCTGAGCATCTTGCAAACGTTTTCCAACCATATCCGTCACAAATAGCCACAACAGAAGAAGCTGCTAGTCACAACTACCTTGAAGCACCATTTCAAATGCATTTACCCATAAAGAAGTTTACATCTACAGAAGTCCAGAATGTAATTTCCTCTGAACTTAATCCGAAGAAAGCACCAGGTTGGGATCTCATCACTGGCAAGGTGTTACAAGAAATAACACCGAGATGTATCAAACTCCTGACTTACATACATAACGCTATCCTTTGACTCAGATACTGCCCCATCTCCAGGAAAAGCCCCAGCTGCCATAGACTCCTACCGACCTATCAGCTTATTTCTTGTACTGTCTAAAGTGTTTGAAAAGCTACTCCTTAAATGACTTAGCCCAATACATGCAACTTAAATTACGAATTGCCGTAAAATCTTTAAAAAAAAGCAACTTTATTCGACAAATATTACAAATTACATAAAACACTTGTTACTGTTACGAGTTTTAACTGAAGACTGCTGCTGATGAGGTAAAAAAATGCAAGACATGACAATTCGGGCTAGCGCAATGATTCCGCTGACATAACAAGGTGACATAAGACACCAGTTTCACTAGCACTGTTATTATGCAGGAACTGCCTGTAGTATAACTCCTCCATACCTAGAAGGAAGCTTCCTCTGGAGGTTTCACTGTCATTTTTTAAGGGCTTCTATTTCTTGATTTTTTTATGAGCTTCCTTTTCTTCGGATGTTTTTCCATTTCTAGGTTAAAATGTGGATTACGACGATAATTAATATTATTTACGGAATAATGGTTCAGCCACTGGGGATATGACATGTTTACAGATAAGTTTTCTTAACCGGAATTATTGGGTTTATAGGTAATTCCGGGAGTAATTTTAAATTTTGGTAGGTTATTCTCCAACTTAAAATGTTGCGTGCCCATTACCAACTGTCTCCTTGGAAACGTAGTTCTCATCCTCGGAAAAACAATTTGCAATGCGGATTTTCTTTTATTAAATAGATTCCAGACAGAAAATTTGTTTTGATATTTTTCTGGAATTGAATTTGTAGCTTTTTTTCTTTCGGAAAGACTGATAGATATTGGTTAATTTTGGGGATAATTTTGATATGATTTTCTAAGATTTCAATTTTTGTAAAGAGACACTTGCTTAAATTTCCATTGATAGGATGTCCTCTTCACAGGGTGCTTTATAATTTGATTGTAGTTGATATGAACAGTGGTATGATTTGCTTTGGATAAAGGTCATTTAAAGGTGTTACCATATTACCAAATTTTGATTTTAGCAAATATTTTACACTCTAAATATTTGTCACAAATTCTGAGTCATGTTTTGAAGGAATTGCAACTAAATCGTAGAGGTCATAATTATTTCTTCTCAAAATCTATATATATTGATAGAAAATATGTAATTTTATTTGAATCGATTTTACACTTTACTTTTAGGATGGATTCAAAGTCTTAAATATTTTCATACCTTAATTCCAAAGAAAACTGATTCTTATAATGATCAGAATTTTTTTTGATTTTAAGGAACAATTCCTTGGATTTAATTATTGGAGGAAGCAAAATTCTTATTCTGCAGAAAGTTATTGAATTTTCTATATCCTATAAGGCATTAAGCAGTGAGCCATAAACAATTAATAATTGGTTAAACAAACTTTCAGCGAAAAGAATATCTTAACGTGTAGCTTCGATCTTAACACGTTCACTGAGCTGCATTATGTTAGATTCTAACATTATTTCATTATGCTGAATATCTCGTATTGTGTTATTAAAATTTTGAACACGGTTGCTAACTGAATATTGCATTTCTAGTTGATTATTTAGTGACGTTGGTTATTTTCTAAATTATGAATAATTTTGTAGATTTTTTTTCTGTCATTAGCGTCCAAATTTCCAGTTAAGCCTTTAATTAATTAGTGATCCATTCCATTGATTAAATCTCTTTTGTTTCAGTTATTTAAGCTATGTATTTTATATTTTCGATTTTTGCCAGTATTGTTTTACTACTTAATTGAGCTACTTTATTGTAGTTATCTAATTCCCGTGTATAAGCTTCATTATTAGCTAAATTTAATCTAAGATGTTCGTATTAAATATTAAGATTATTATATTTTATACTAATAGCGATTCTAAATGGTAATAATGGACGCAAGTAAAAGGGAAGATACCTAGGCGGCCATTTTGTTTTTAATCAAGCCCTGAGGGCACAATTAAAACCGTTTTATTTTAATTGACCTTGATAATCAAACCCTGAGGCAAAGGGACACTTTGGGCGCCATTTTGTTTTTAATAATTAAATTGATCGAACCCTAAGGCAAAGGGACATCTCGGCGGTCATTTTGTTTTGAATTTACTTAATTAAATTAGTAAGTCTTGAGGGCCCAATTTTTTTATCCTTGTCAACACACAGTACACAGTATAACTTTTGTCTTGGAGCGCGCGCCAAGAAAAAAGTTATACCAGCAGAAAATTTATGTGATGAGTCAGCATTTTTAATACTTTTCGTTAAATTGTTCTAAAATGTTATGAATTCCAACATAACAACTCTCAACTTGTTTGAAAATTATTAAATTCTTACAGGAAACCGTATTTTAGTTAACTTGCAATGATATATTACGCAATGATTGTTCAAGTGCTGTAAACTTCTTTAAAAAGTTTGAAACATACACTTCAACTTACAGTAGTCAATATAGTATATATCTGTAGAAAATGATTGTGAAGTACAATTATACCAAGATTTTTAAAACTAGATACAATTATTATTTCTGTTTAACATAATGTTTTGTCACACGATTTAGAAATTGAAAACCCTTTTGCTCGAACTAATTCCGACAAACTAAATATTCTCTAAAACTTTTTTTTTACATTTGGTGTTGGGTATTTGGAATGCTTACTAAAATATCTACAAACTTGCACTTGCTTTTTTTCAATACCTTTTGTATAAATGTCTTTGAATTTTACTAGTATCCACTCTAATTTAATTTGAAACTCTTCTTAAACGGTAGTCTGGTTATAGCAGACGTTTGTATTATTATTTCGCTGTCAGAAAATTTGTGTGATTTTTAATACTTTTCGTTAAATTGTTCTAAATGCCAATTTACATTAAGTTGCTATATACAAATTAACTGTGAAAATCGGTACAAATATACCAACTAACTTGTAACTTTCAAATAAATACTTTGGTTAATAATCAAATAATAGAGGAACTAATAACTAGTGATGGGCTTATTCGAATCAAAAATAACCGGTTATCCGGTTATTGAAATAACCTGTGTAACTCGATTTTCGTTCCAAGTATTTGGATGAAAAATAACCTCATCCTGATACGTACTACGGGCTGCGTCTCAGCGACCTGCGAGTGATTGAAATTCTGTAAATAATACGTCATTCATAACTCATATAACTTTTTCTACGTATGTACTTGATTGACCCAAGTGAGGCTCGCGGCTGTTTGTTGACGTTATTAAGACATTTGAGACTCCCAGTCGACGAGTTAAATTTATGGGGCCGTTCCTATTAAAGATAACGTTCTGCTGAGTATGAGATTTGCCGAAGCTGTGTTGGTATTAATTTATAACGGCTTAAATTTTTGCTTCGAAACGCGGTTGATTATGCCTAATAAGGGATAAACAGAAAGCGAAATAAGATTTCCAATATCGTAACAGATTTATATTTAATTTTGAATAACGGAGCAGTCGGGACAAGAAGTGGATTTCGCTGTTGAAAATTTTAAGTGTGCGTCCTTAGAACCGCGGAAGGCTGAACGTAGATAAATTATGGATTCTAAAATATACCGGTATGATGTGCAAGCGAAAAGGGAAGGGTGGCTAGTAGAGAATTTTAGGAACTAAAAATAGATTCTATAGATACTTTGTATTCGCATATTTATAATTTCTTTATTATTAGTATTGATATAGCTATTCTCAATGGTTTAAACTCCTTAGAAATCAAATAAAAATCATTTATACAATTATTATAATTAACGATTAACTGAGTTCCTCTGCTATCTGCAAGTTACGATGCCGATGCAGATGACGGTGAACCGCCAACCGGCAAACCGGCTGACTTAATCGAAACGAATCGAGAGCCAAAATTGATTCGAATGATTATTCAAATAATCAATCGGTTATTAATATGATTCGAATGCAAATAATTCGGTTATGAAAATTGTCCGGTTATGCCCATCACTACTAAAAAACACACACTTGGCAAATATTATTGAAACGTAATTAGAATCATTTTACTCGAGGGCAAAGGAATTATAATAGCACTGAAATAATAACAGACTAATTGTTGAGTAATATGGAAACTAAACACTTTCGAAATCGTTTACAACATTTTCTTTTAATCACTTGCAAAAGAAGCTGATGTCAAGTACAGCACTTTCCCCAAGGAATAAAAAACTTGTTCATAACTGGTAAACCTTGCTGAAATTCAAATCACATCGCTTAATTCGTTGTACAACAGTTGCCATTCATCATAAAATCAAATTACTTTCTCACATTGTACGTTACACACATAACTATTGCTCATGTTTTAAAAAAAAATTGGTTACAAAAATATGAATTTCCACATCTTGACCGGATCTCAGTAATTGCAGAAAACGGATGTTGAAATTGAAACTGCATGTTTGTCTTACTGTTACAGCAACTTAACTGACGTCTGTTACAATCAGCTTAATTTAACTGAACGTACTTGTAAGTAATAGCCAGTATAGTACACTGGCATATCTACCTATTTGTTAATTTGGAGAAAAAAAATGTATACAGAGGAAAACTAAGATATATTTAACTATAATAACTTCTACATAATTTTATACATAAACACATATATATAGTTTACATTCTAACATACATCTCTATAGTATCAAATATAGTTACAATTTTAGAGTCTGTTATATTCGTGGTAATAATCTAAAAACGTGTAGGACAAATGTAGGAAATTTAAACAGTAATTCATACAACAAGTAATCGTCCTTATAATTATTATCTAAGATACTTAAAACTGCATCCATATCTAAAGGATCAGGAGTATTTGTGATTGAAAGGGCGACATCATTGCGAAGGAGTTGGATTTTTCAATTGTTGCTAGTTTAGTTAACAAGAATTTTTCATACGAAGAACATTAAGCAAAGTTAAGTCTGCTAAGTATAGCTCAAACTTATTCTCAGTTGTGGACACAAGTTTCACACACTAATTTTTAAAATTTACAATAGCATAATTTGGCTCTTCCACTTTGTCAAAAGCTCCATCTTGTAGAAGCGCTATAATTAAAAGTTAATTTTAGTGCTCTTACGGCTGCATAACATAATTATGTAAACTATTAATTCTTTTTAAATAATTTTTAATGCTTTCATATTGTATTCTAAGTATCAGCCTATAATTGGATGGCTGTACTATAGCCACTGTTGGTCAGAACTATTTGTTTAAATAAATAAATTACTCCCTATAAGTATTTTGATATAGTGAATTAGTAGGTAATTGCATGTAATACAACATCATGTACATCTTTTATTTTTATTTTTTTTTCTTTTTCTTTTTATGTAAAATGCAATTGTTGTTGTTGACGCAAATAAAATAATAAGTCACATAGGCTGAGAACTTTGTGTGTATATATACATTGAGCTAATTACCGACTATTATCTAATTGCCATACAACACAAGCGAAAATACCACGTAATACAGCTTAGAAAAATTAAACATCGCTCTCAAAGTTATAACAATAATAAGTTACATAGCAGAAAATAAGAGCTTCAACCTATACATACATATATTTATGAAGAGTAATAAATGAAAGACGACACAGATTTAGCTTAATAGCTGGTAACAGATCATCTTTCAAAGTAAAAAGAACTTGAACATATACATACAGGAATTTAACCTTCTCGATAACTTGAAAAAAATGTCCTAAAACTATAAGTTCTACCATTTACAGTTATGACGAAAACATACCAGCAACATAATATTGTTTTCGTGTAAACCAAATTTACAATAAATAGCGTATTACTTATACTATTAATGCATTTTTCAAGTTACCGAGAATATTGTTCGATTTTGAGATATAGTTTTTGTTGTTAACACAAATGCATCGAAATTAAAATGTTGTAACATTTAAGAAAAACTATTTTAAAATTAAAAGTGGTAGAGGTATCTTAATATATAAAATGAAAATGTAGAAATTACACTATTTAATCTAGCTCTAGAAAGTGCAAGAACACCAAATACTAAAGATGTATCTACAAATTATTGCATACGGTGATGATGCCGTAATTGTAAGTAGAACAAACCAGAGTTTAAAAGAAGCATTTATGAGATCAAAAAACTAAAAAATAGGGCTAAAAATCGGTGAAGAAAAAGCAATATATTTAATGTTTGGCAACCACAACAAAGAAGAAGAAATGAAAATAGAAAGATACAATTTTGAAACCGTTCAGAAATTTGATTATGTAGAAACAACAATATATAATAGAAAGCATCATGAAACTGAAAAGATAAAACAGAAAATACAAACAGAATATAAACCACATGGAAATGAAGATTATCTAAACTCTAAATACTTAATCAATACAGCAAAATTACAAATACTACATAAAACCCTTATTATACCTGTAGTGACATACGCAATAAAGACATGGTCTATGGCCAAAAGAAAATAACATTTAAGAGTACTCGAAAGAAGGAGATGACAAAGAATATTTGGACTAACACAAATAGAACAACACGAACTAAGACCAAGAATGAATTTTGAATTATTACAGCAAATGCAAGAATATAATATCACATACATTAAATCTCAAAAAATAAAATGGCTAGGGCATGTAATGAAAGCAAAAACGACAAAAAAAGTGATAAGAATAATAATAGAATGGAAACCACCAGAAGTAAGAAAGAAAGACCCACAACAAGATGGTTAAATGATGTAGAAGGCATCTTAAAGAAGATGGGGATAAAGAGGTGGAAGGAGAAGTGAAAAAAGCCATGAATAAATGCTAGGAAAAATCTGTATGAAACTAAACAATTATTGAGTGGAAAACACACGAGCCAATAAGGAATGCAAGATAATTAAAGGAATGAGAAAATAAAATCCTGACTCAGCTGGTATGAATATTATTGACCTGCAACAATAGAAACAATACTATAAAGATCTATTCATAGAACAACGAACAGAATTTAAGGACGAGGCAAACATAGACATATATCTTGCAAGATGAGATTCCTCTATTAACAGTTCCAGAGAGGAAGTGCCCAAGAGACATCAACGTTGAATTGAAGAAAGCATTATAACATCTATCTTTAAAAAGAGAAACAGACTACACTGTAAGAACTACAGAGAGATCAGTGTTATATGCTAAGTGGCAAGTGCGTTTACACCGTTAGGGAATTTGTGCTAGAGACAAATAACTTACGTCCTGTTTGCTGCACTACTCGACCTGCGAAAGTGGCCCAATAGATGGCACTACCACCAACGGAGATCGTATTATCTTATTTTGCTTGAAATATTCCTAGTTTTAAAGTAAACTGTATTTTGAAAATAAACTTACATAGTTTTGCATTTAACTTACAGTTTCACTTAGTTTTGCATCTGAATGATATCCAAATTTTTAAAGTCAATTACCAATTCATAATTGACTACGTACAGATTGTTTAATTAACTTTGTACCAAAAATAATATTTGTATTTTTTACGTCCAAAGTTAAAACAAAATAGAGTGTAACAGAAAAACTAAAAGTACATAAATAATTTTAGTTTCACTGGTTAAAGTGTGTGAACTTCAGCAAATTTAATAGTGTTCTGTTGATACAATTAATTTGGCAATTTGTGATTTAGTTAATCGAAGAGATTGGCTGTAAATTTTCCTTCGAAAGAACTGGAAGAGTTGCTGAAGGATGTTGCAAAATTGGAAGTCTTGCAATCTCAAGCTAAAACGCAAAGGGTCAAAAACCTTCTCAGTATTGAAATTAGGAAGATAAATTCAGAAATAACCGAGCAGCAGCAGAAGCAAATGAATGTTCAGCCAAGCCAACCTGATGTAGTAACAGCAACTTCGATAAAACGTTACCAGATTAAGCTGCATAATTATGCATGGTATCAGTCTTCGAAATGTATGAAGTTTTACATTACTCTGAAAGATGCTACATCGATCCCGGCAGAAGCTGTTACTTGTAACTTCTTAAGAAAATCACTGGAAATGCAACTAAAAGATTTGGATAATAGAGACTACATATTTAGAATAAACAATTTATTAATGGACATTAACCCAGAAGAAAGCAATTGGAAAGTCAAGTCAAATATGGTTATTATCACTGAAATTTTTGTTGTCAGCTTCAGTATCTTCTTCCTGGATTTGTTTGCCTGCAGTTTCTTTAGTACAATCAATAATTTTGTAGAATTATAATTTTGTGTCCCTTCTTCAGTTAATTCTGCAATGGTTCTTTAACAAACCATCAATAGGCGCCTGTCATATCAACAAGTGGATAGGTTCACGTGACATAAATTTTGAGTTGTGATTGGTCAAAATAAAAACACAGAGTTTTGCATCTAAAATGCTCACATTTTCACTGAGTTTTGCATCTGACATCGATGTTTACATGCCTTTACAATCTAAAATAAAGAGTTGAGCATACCATAATATTTCATCCTGCTCTGCTTCTTAAAACAACGAATCCATTGATACCAATATCTAATTTTTTGTATTTTGTGCAAATACCGAGATTTGCATCTAGTGGGTTCATATGGCCGATTACTTAACTCCAAAATGAAAGAACAAGTTAGAGAATCCGAAGAGCAGAATGGATTCAGGGTAGATCAATTTTGTGTGGATGGCATTTTTACGATCAGAAACCTGATTGAGAAAAGAATAGAGAGGGAAAGGTAATTGTAAACCTCCAGAAGGCAATGTTGGGTAAGATACTCTTCGATTGTATCTAGATGCAGATGCAGATAAATCTCAAAAGTTGGATCTAGGTACAGATATAAGATACATCTTTAAAAAGGTATCTAGATACAGATACATAATTTGCAAATGTATCTATATCCTTTTTAGGTACATTCTTAAACAATGTTTCCTAAAATTTTACGAAAAATAATCGCAGGCTCCCAATTTTGCTGCCAAGACTGCAGCTACACGAGCGTTAGAATAACGGACATTGAAATAAATAAATAAGTTGTTATTATTGTTATTAAGGAAGGATCTAGTATCTGTATCTAGATACATTTGCCACAAGGAATCTAATATCTGCATCTAGATACTTTTTCGTGAATCTTGTACATATACCTTATAAGAAAAGATCCAAAGATAGTATTAAAATATTATATTTTGTTTTTAAATATGAAATATCACATAACATCATGGATGAAATATTGACATTTAAAGTGCCTGTTTAGTACTACGGAGAGCTGTATTGCTGTGCTTAACAAAATCAACATATCAGCAAATTTTGTGTTTTTGAGGTTTTGAACAATAAAGATATTAAAAATATATATATTTTTTAAATGTTTTTTTTTGTTAAAAATGTTGACTTTGAAATATAGCGTATTGCAATTTGAGTTTTTTTGAGTCACATATTAACCAAAATTAACGTATTTGCATTTCTTATAACAATTAAACGTATCTTCTTTGTTAAATATTTGTATTACCAAGCAAAAAAAAAACGTATTTGGTAGATATGTTATTTTTATCTAGTAAACGATTAATAAAATCAGGATTTACCTCAAGCGCATCTGCAATAACGCAGATACGTCTGTGTTGCTGAGCAACGGCCCGCCTCTTTTGTAGTCGATTTATTTCTGTTTTAATTGGATGTGTAGGAGATGCATTTGGTGGCAAATTTTCTGATTTAACGGATTCTTGTTTAGTTGCACAAAGAACTTTGTGTTGTGTGGAGGTGTAATCTAATAAGTTGCAGTGGTTTTATGTAATTATTGATAATTCTTTTTAATCCCCTAAAATTTTTCTTGTACTTTTGTGTAAGTTATTTTTAATTACTGAAAGTTAGATTCGCATCTATGCTAGTTTTTCTCATATTTTTTTAGTGGTAAAAATGTTTCGTGGGAAGATTTTGGCGTTAATGGCGACATCTAATAATAATAATAAATTCTTAGAAAAAAATGGTCATGTTGAAAAGAATTATGAAAAATATTTGGAACTTCAACTTTTACCTAATGGTGCATTCCATTCTGGTGTTTTTCATACTACTAAAGTTGAAATACTGAAAAAACGTTTTCTGGATAATGGTGCTAATAAAAAAAAATGCAGAGACGATGGAAACAAAATGCTAGACGAAATGGAAAATCTAATCGAAAATGTAAACACAACGGCGGACGAGAAAGAAGTGGAATTGCAAAATACAGAACAAAACCAATTAGGTAAAGCCTTGGACGCAACAACAGAAGGGAAAGAAATAGAATTGGAAAATATAGAAGATATAGAAGAGCAGGATCATTTTGAAGAAAGTTTAGATTTAATAAATATGGGAATTTTAGATGAAAATTTAATACCGTTGTATAATTTGCTTAACGACGAGGAAAATAATAAAGAAAATATATCTACAATTTCAAGACAAAACATATTTGCTCTCGATTTGTCTATAACAAGAGCTGGTACTGATAGAAGAAGAAAGAAATTTATTAAATCAAGAGCAAAAAGAAATTAGTTTTACAACAAGAAAAAAAACATGCCCTAAAAGAAGGTTGCCAAAAAGGTATTTAAAAACAGTGCACTTTACAAATTAATGAGAACGAACGAAAACGTATTAACGAGAAGTTTTGGAACTTAAATAATCATGAAAGGGAGTTGTTCAGCAACCATATTGAACAGGGTTTTGTGAAAAGAAGGCAAAATGACTCTTCGCAGAGAAAAGGTAATAGTTTAAATATTTTCTAAAATCCAAACATATTCGAAAAAACGTGTGTAAAAAAATATTTTTATCAACACTGAGTTTTTCTATAAACAATGATGTTTTTCTAAGAAAAGTGTATATGAGAAACGCTGCTGAGAAGCAACTTGCTATTCTTAAAGAAGGCAAATGTTCGGAAAAAAACAAAGAAAGAGCGGTTGATGGAGAACTTATTGTGAAACACATACAAAGCTTTTCCCCTTGTATTTCACATTACCGAAGAAAACACACCCCAAAAAGGCTTTATTTAGCTAGCAACTTGACGATCACTGGTATGTGGTCAAATTTTACAGAACACTACCCCGATATAAAATGCTCATATGAGACATACAGAAATGTGGTCACCGATGACTTAAATATCTCGTTTACTAAATTAGGACATGAGGAATGCGAAAAGTGTGAAAACTTTCGTCTATAGAACACACACCATTGAAAATATTGTCGCCAATTGTGATGATTTCCAAAAATGGGAAAAACACATTAAAAATGCAGAATTCACGGGAGATATGCAAAAAATAATTATGCTGCCACGACTAGAAATGTTTAAGCAAGTGTTATTCTGTCCAGGCATTATTGCATATAACGAAACATTTGTACTCTTGGGAAAATTAAAAAAAATCTGCAAAACCATTTGCAACAGTATGGCACGAAGGCGATTCTGGCAGAAATAAGGAAGATGTATTCAGTACGTTTTATGCGTTCTTCGTGCAGTATCGACATGTCAAACATTGGTATTTTGGGTGGATAATTGTACTGCCCAAAACAAAAATTGGTGTGCTTTTCTTTTTTAATTTATATTACAAATTGCCAAGAAACTGCGCTTGAAAAAGTAACTATTAAATATTTTGAACCTGGCCACACCTTTATGTCGGCCGATAATTATCATCACCACATGAAACTGTCTTTAAGAAAAGTTAATAAAGTATACAAATTTCAAGACTTCCTTAATGCCATTAAAAGCGTTGGCAATGGTGACGTTAAAGATATGAAGGCCTCCGATTTTTTTATGTGGCCTGACCTGACATCAATACATCAACTAAAAAAAACTGATGGACCTCCTCTGAAAAACATTGTAGAGATAGAAAGCAGACGGGGGTTCAAGACACTTTTTTATAAGGATTTTAACAGCACAGAATTTAAAGAATTAAATTTTATTGCAAGAAAATACGAGAAAGAAAATATAACAGAACCATCAGCAAAGAAAGAAAACCGTGGTATTGCACCCGAACGGAAGGCGAACATAATTCAAAAGTCTCACAAACTCTTTTTGGCAAGAATTAAGTACCATGACCTAGCCAGAGGAAGAGTTCTTGGACGAGTAATCAGTGTTACTTATATTCAAATGTTTATTCTTGGTAATTGTTTCTTAAATTTTGATTTTGCATTTAATACGTATTTGAATATAATTTATGAATATATATATTATTTGGATTTTTTTTTCAACTTGAATATTTTTGATTGTTTTTAAATAAAAAATGAATAACAAATTGTTAATAATATCGGTATACAACTAAATTTGATAAAAAAAATAAAACTATATGACTGATGATTTTAGCGTATCTGTACCTATATTTAGTGTATATCCGTTAAACTTGTTATGTGTTGATACGCTTACAACACAAACGAAACAAAACGTATGTGCAAAAAAATAGGTTGAGCAGATAATTTACGATATTAATAAGTTAATAAATAAGTCAATAGTAAGAAGAAAAAGTCAATCCTAAAAGAAAAGTATGATTTTTATTATTATTTTTTATTATATCCTCCAATTAGTGGTTGCTCTTTTCAATCGCCATTTTCTCACTAACGTCAAATTAACAGATACGTTATTTTCGTTAAGCATGGCAGTGTAAAGTAATTAATAGGGGTTACAGATACAGGTACCTACAATTTTATATAGCCTAACAATATAATTCTTGAGTAAATCTTTAAATATTGATTCGATTTATGACTTAATCCGACTTGTGCTTGACAGGCGACAGCAACAATTTTAGGTACTTAACAATTATGTTACTTTTTCTAAATTTTGTGCTCAAGTGCTCTACTATTGTGGAAACGTTAACAAGCACAAACATTTCGCAAAAAGCATGAATGATAACAAAAGTGATTTTATGGATGTATTATGATTTTAGGTGGCGAATTTTATAAAATAGCTTAGGTTGTAATAACAAAATAAGAACGCAGTGCCAGACCTGCATTATAAAAATTCAAGGAATTTTGAAAAACATTTTGTGAAACATTCAAAAGTACGAATCTAATATATTTAACAAAGAAGATACGTTTAATTGTTGTAAGAAATGCAAATACGTTAATGTTGGTTAATAATATATGACTCAAAAAAACTCAAATTGAAAATTTGTTAACAAAAAAAACATTAAAAAAATTTTTTTTTAAATCTTTATTGTTCAAAGAATATATAAGTATGTCAAAACCTCAAAAACACAAAATTTTCGGATACGTTGATTTTGCTAAGCACGGCAGTACAGCTCCCCGTAGTATTAAACAAGCACTTTAAATGTCAATATTTCGTCCATGATGTTATGTGATATTTCACATTTAAAAACAAAATAACATATGTTAATTGTATCTTTGGATCTTTTCTTATTATATGTACAAGATTCGTCGAAAAATTATCTTGATACAGATACTAGATCCTTCCTTAATAACAATAATGACAACTTATTTATTTATTTCAATGTCCGTTATTCTAACGCTCGTGTAGCTGCAGTGTTGGCAGCAAAATTGGGAGTCTGCGATTAGTTTTCGTAAAATTTTAGGAAACATTGTTTTAGAGTGTACCTAGAAAGAATATAGATACATTTGCAAATTATGTATCTGTATCTAGATACCTTTTTAAAGATGTATCTTATATCTGTACGTAGATCCAATTTTTGAGATTTATCTGCATCTGTATCTAGATACAATCGAAGAGTATCTTATCCAACATTGCCTTTCAAAGGTTTAGAATTACCTTCCCCTCTCTATTCTTTTCTCAATCACGTTTCTGATCGTAAAAATGCCATCCACACAAAATCGATCTACCCTGAATCCATTCTGCTCTTCGGATTCTCTAACTTGTTCTTTCATTTTGGAGTTAAGTAATCGGCCATATGAACCCACTAGATGCAAAACTCGGTATTTGCACAAAATACAAAAAATTAGATATTGGTATCAATGGATTCGTTGTTTTAAGAAGTAGAGCAGGATGAAATATTATGGCATGCACAACTCGTTATTTTACATTGTAAAGGCATGTAAACATGGATGTCAGATGCAAAACTCAGTGAAAATGTGAACATGTTAGATGCAAAACTCTGTGTTTTTATTTTGACCAATCACAACTCAAAATTTATGTCACTTGAACCTGTCCACTTGTTGATATGACAGGCGTCTATTGATAGTTTGTTAAAGAACCATTGCAGAATTAACTGACGAAGGGACACAAAATTATAATTCTACAAAATTATTGATTGTACTAAAGAAACTGCGGACAAACAAATCCAGGAAGAAGATACTGAAGCTGACAACAAAAATTTCAGTGATAATAACCATATTTGACTTGACTTTCCAATTGCTTTCTTCTGGGTTAATGTCCATTAATAAATTGTTTATTCTAAATATGTAGTCTCTATTATTAAAATCTTTTACTTGCATTTCCAGTGATTTTCTTAAGAAGTTACAAGTAACAGCTTCTGCCGGGATCGATGTAGTATCTTTCAGAGTAATGTAAAACTTCATACATTTCGAAGACTGATACCATGCATAATTATGCAGCTTAATCTGGTAACGTTTTATCGAAGTTGCTGTTACTACATCAGGTTGGCTTGGCTCAACATTCATTTGCTCCTGCTGCTGCTCGGTTATTTCTGAATTTATCTTCCTAATTTCAATACTGAGAAGGTTTTTGACCCTTTGCGTTTTAGCTTGAGATTGCAAAACTTCCAATTTTGCAACATCCTTCAGCAACTCTTCCAGTTCTTACGAAGGAAAATTTACATCCAATCTCTTCGATTAACTAAATCACAAATTGCCAAATTAATTGTATCACACACTTTAACCAGTGAAACTAAAATGATTTGTGTACTTTTAGTTTGTATGTTACACTCTATTTTATTTTAACTTTGGACGTAAAAAATAAAAATATTATTTTTGGTACAAAGTTAATTAAACAATCTGTACATAGTCAATTATGAATTGGTAAAGGTAAAACTTTAATTGACTTTCAAAATTTGGATATCATTCAGATGCAATACTAAGTGAAACTGTAAGTTAGATGCAAAACTATGTAGACTAAGTTCATTTTTAAAATACAGTTTACCTTAAAACTAGGAAATTTTCAAGCAAAATAAGATAATACAATCTCCGGTGGTGGTAGTGCCATATATTGGGCCACTTTTGCAGGTCGAGTAGTGTAGCAAACAGGACGTAAGTTTTTTGCCTCTAGCACAAATTCACTAACGGTGTAAACACACTTGCCACTTAGCATATAACACTGATCTCTCTGTAGTTCTTACAGTCTAGTCTGTTTCTCCTTTTAAAGATAGATGTTATAATTCTGTGATGCCATTCTAGAGGAACAGGCTGTCCTGATAAACACACGTTGAAAATAATAGCAGGTAATGCGATTAACATCTTAGGGGATGCTTTCATCAATTCAACGTTGATGTCTCCTGGGCGCTTCCTCTCTGCAACTATTATTAGAGGAATCTCATCTTGCAAGATATATGTCTATGTTGGCCTCTTCCTTAAATTCTGTTCGTTGTTCTATGAATAGACCTTTATAGTATTGTTTCCATTGTTGCAGGTCTATATATTCATACCAGCAGAGTTAGGATTTTATTTTCTCATTCCTTTAATTATCTTCCACTCCTTATTGCGTCATGTGTTTTCCACTCAATAATTGTTTAGCTTCATACAAATTTTTCCTAAAATGCCAACTTATCTTTTTGATAGGCTTAGATTTAGAACAGATGTTTACAATATTAACATAAGGAACAAAGGGCTCTTAAGTATACCAATTCACAAATCTGCACTTTTTGAACGCTCTTTCACATATACCGCGACAAATATTTATAACTCCTTGCCATCTCGCATAAGAGACCTTCCAGTTTCTTCTTTTAAACGACGTCTGTCAGAGTATCTCTTTGAACATCAACGCAGTGCCTGAGAGTATTTGTTTACTTAAAAAATGTATTAAAATTACCGATTAGTTCGAAATTTAATTTTATCAACCACAAATCACTTACAAATCTAACAGTTATAATGTCTTTGGACCCCCTATTCCAATTAAATATAGTTGCAGTAACGGTTATATAGCTAGGTTGAGTGGAAGAACAGGTGTTTTTTATAACAACTGAACTCCGCCTTTGTCACATTTTTTTTTCTTAATCTTTTTGTGTTAGAATGTAATTATTTTAAGTTACTTGTGTGACAATAAAGTCTTTTATTATTATTATTATTATTTATTCATGGCTTTTTCACTTCTTGCAGAACCTCTCCTCTTATTTTGTGATATTCTAGCCCATCATTTACGATGTTCGACTCTTGTTAAGAATTATATGCACTTTTCTTTCGGCTTATGAACTGCCTGACACTCTCAATTTTGCTGCCAAGAATGCAGCTACACAAGCGTTAGAATAACGGATGTTGAAATAAATAAATAAGTTGATATGTTGTTATTGAAGAAGAAACATTTCCTATAAAGCCTATTAATTATTACAGTCAAAAAAAAAGTAAATAGAAAAAAGAATATTTTTATCTTTACATAATCATGTAAACTACAGTATGATATATTATTTTCATCTAGTATGGCCGTGGAATACTTCCTAATTTATGAATGCAAGTATAACTCACTTACAAAGCAAATGTCAAATTTTGACATTAAGTATACTAAACGTAGTTGCATTTATAAATGACAAACTATTCCATGGCCATACTAGATAAAAATAATTTTTGATTATACTTTATTTAACACTATTTTGTAAAAGCAACAAGCACGTACTTTTGAATGTTTCCCAAAATGTTTTTCAAAATTCTTCGGAATTTTGTAATGCAGGTCTGGCACTGCGCTCTGGTTTTTATTACAACGCTAAGCTATTTTATAAAATTCGCCACCTAAAATCATAGTGCATCCATAAAATCACTTTCGTTATCACTCATGCTTTTTGCAAAATGTTTGTGCTTGTTAATGTTTCCACAATAGTAGATCACTTGAGTCAAAATGGACAAAATTTAGAAAAGGTAACATAATTTTTAAGTACCTTAAATTATTGCTGTCACCTGTCAAGCACAAGTTGGATTAAGTCATAAATCAATCAGTATTTAAAGATTTACTCAAGAATTACATTCTTAGGCTATATAAAATTCTAGGTACCTACCTGTATCTGTAACCCCTATTAATTACTTTACAGCTTTCGGTAGTACTAAACAGGCACTTTCAATGTCAACATTTAGTTCAAGAGGATGTTATGTAATATTTCATAGGTATTTAAAAACAAAATATAATATTTTAATAGTATCTTTGGATCTTTTCTTACTATATGTAAAAGATACGCCGAAAAAGTATCTAGATGCAGATATTAGATTCCTTCCGCCAAGTGTATCTAGATACAGATACTAGATCCTTGCACGAAATCTAGATCCAGGATCCAGAATCTAGATACTACTCAACACTGCCGGAAGGCCTATGATGCTATACCCCTAAAGAGACTTTGGCCGTGCATACAAGCTAATGGAATATCCATTATTTACATTCAAGTTGTAAAAGATATGTACTTCGGCTGCACCCTCAAAGTAGGAAGAAAAATCTCATCAGAATTCTTTGTCACCAAAGGACTGAGGCAGGGTTGCTCCATGGCACACCTATTAATCAAGGTTTATCTAGAGGAGGCCGTAAAAAATTGGAAGAGAAAGTGCAAAGGCATGGATATACCAATAGGAAATGACATTCTGTTCTCTCTGCTATTTGCAGACAATCAGAAACTCATATCTGAAGAGAACGATGATGGAAGTTGTATGCTGAGACAACTACATGAAGAATTTGAAAAGTGGTGTCTAACAACAAATATGAAAAAAATAGAGTAGGTATATAATAGTAGAAGATCAGATCAAGAAAGGCTTAAACCTTGGAACATGCACAATTCAACACACCGACTCTTTCAAGTATGTGGTTGCCGCAATATTCTCCAGTGGTACAAGCAGTAGCAAACAAAATTCAACAAGGCAAGTAGGCAATCCGTCAACTAAATGCACTACTTTTGAGTGCCCAGTATATAGAAAGATAAGGTCCTCCAGTTAGAAGACCATCGTAAAAAGTATATGTACCTATAGCTCTGCGACATGGGAGCTTAATAAAAGAAATG